>SNQN01008373.1:0-29409 GCA_008642245.1 Bassia scoparia | reverse complement strand
GGATTCAGAAAAATGTGACGGTCATGATGAACATCAAAAAGCATGAGAATCGCCTTCGAAAACCTTTTGAAAACCTTTGAAAACCTTTGAAAAAACCGAAAGAAACTATTTTTGCCTTGCCTTTGACCTTTGCTCAATATTTCCGACTACGACCTCGCATATTTCCAACTTTTATGAATTCAAAGCATCTTTTCTAATTCGAAACAAAACGCGAGACGCGGTATGTTTCATCACGGATTACTCATTTGGGGAGACACATTTTCAGGTGTCTACATGGCTAGATGTGAGGTTGGCTAATGTTGCGGGTTCAAACATGAGTCTATGTCGGGGTCTAAACTAGAGAATCGAACCACTTATTGAGGTGAAACTCGAGGTGAGGCTACCTACGTATCCTTGCGGAATCAGACTGATCTTAGTTTGTGAGATCGTGTGTGAAATGTTCATTTGGAGAGGACTTTTCAGGTTGTAACGTGGGCCAAGGTTTTAGGGTGTGAAGCTTGAATTGTACTTCGATTTGTCTTGGACTTTAACAACCTTTTGACTTTAGAACTTTGAACTTTGAATTTTGATTTCATTTGATTTTTTTGTTGATGTTAGAATAACCACCGAAAGCATGTATTTATAGGCGTTTTGGGGAAGAATAAGATAGCAAAGACTAATTCTATCTATCTTTTGTTTGATATCTTTGGGAATTTTTTATCTATATCTTTTGGAACTAAATTGATATCCGAAAATTATCCTTTATCTGATTTGGCTTCCTTGGAGATCAAGATTAATCTTCTACAGAGTAGAACATTTCGGATCGTTGCCGAATTTTCTGGATTTCTCTTAGAATTTATGAATTTATTTATTTTCGAAAATCATTTCGCAAAATTGTAAAAATCATAGAAAATGATAGAAAAATGAAAAAAAAATCATTTAAAAATAATGGAGAACTCAGAAAAATGAGAAGAATAAGATGAGAATGAAAAAACTTAGAAATGATCTTTATAATTAATTCTAAAAAATCTTTTTGCTAAGAAAAATGGCCTAAAAATAGAAAATAATTAAAATAAATAAATATTTTCTGCCAATTATTGGGCCCTTAGTGTAGGATTTCGAACTCAACTTTAATTCAACTCATGGAAATGTGTTTGATTTATGGATTTCTCCACAGCTTTTGGAATCGAATCTATTTCGTGATGTCGTACTTTTCCTCATCAGCTATTCAATTTGGGGAGACACTTTTGGGTGTCTACATTTCTCCATCTTAAATTTTATTGTAGCCTTGATATACCTAATATTTCCTACAGGTTATGTGTCTCATAGATGGTGCTCCGCACACCTTTTAATATATATGTTATGTTGCACACATTTCATCTTATTTCATTTTCCTACTTACCTTGTATTCAAATTAAAGAATTAAAATTCATCTCCTGTTATGGTTTCAATGATTTATGAAGACTTCTTGAAAGGTAAATATATACATGTTGTTGAGGAAACTAAGGAACAAGTTAGAAGCAAAAGCTATTATGGTTATTCATAATTTTTTTAGAGAGATTGTATTGTGGAACTCCTTGTAAATTCAATATATGTTGGGGTTGTTAATTAATTAAGGAACTCAGGGGAACAAATTTATAAGGAAGGAACGATCAAGTTGTATTAAATAATATATGTGATGATAGAATGTTATATATACGTGAGTATGTTTTGTCTTCATATGTACTACATGATTATGTTAGTCTAGGATGATCATTATAACTTGTATTGACACCTTTTAAAAAAAACATTATTGAAAATGGAAACGTAGTCAAATTTTTATTTATTTCCTAAAATCAATTTGAAAATTAGTAGTCGCTCATATGTGATGTGAAACAAGAAATGAACTATGACACAACATTGGAAAAGCTTGATTAATCACTTACAAACTTTTCAAGCTGCATTAATTTGTTTGTTCCTCATGGAAATTTTCAAGTAAGATTGGTGGTTAAAGCAAAAGGAACACGATTGATAAATGTAAAGGTGAATGTGTTGAGTTTGGTTGTGATTTTCATACTATATATGAGGTGAATGTAATAGAACTATAATGATTGTAGAGAATCTCAATTAAAAGCTATAACACAATTCTTATATCAAGTTCCCTCTAAAATGTTCTATCAACATCTTTCACATCCTTTTGAGCTTCAATTTGTTTTCCATCTTACATAATTCACTGCTTTTAAAAATATGATAGTTAGCTTGACTCTTATATTATCTTATTTGTCAAGTTTCTTCATGGGTTTGAAGTTGGTCCTTTGGATAGTGAGTTGGAAATTTGTGAAGTAGTGGTGTTCTTGTTTGAAAATTGAGTACCTCAAGTCTTTTAAGGAACAAGTGTTTAACCATTATGGTAGTATGTGTGACAAATAGCTTTATGTGTGCATCCCATCCCATCCCACTTAAATGTGGGAGTTTTGGGTTTGCCCTAAATGTTAATTACCAAATTACCCTTTTGTTGCTTCCCATTTTACGCCTTGCCATTACACATTTCATATCCCCTATTCACACTAACCTAATTCTTCTCTGACGGCACTCTCTCTCTCTCTCTCTTCTCTTTTTCTCCATTAACTCAACATGAATGATTTACACTGCTTTTCAACATCCTTCTTTTGCTCGATCGTATTGCTTGTTGCCCTTGGTGGCATTTGTGAGCCAGAGGGGAGCCCAATTTTGGCTCTGTTTCCTGCATCTCCTCCGTCGTGAGCGATGTTGCGAACCAGGACCACCACCCTAGATCGTCACGGTGGGATGGTGTATTGTGTATGCATGTTTGGGGTAGGCGCGTGCGGAGGGATTGCTCGTGGAGCCCAATTTCGGCCCTATTTCCTACATCTCCTCCTTCATGAGTGACGCTGCGAACCAGGGCCACCTCCCTAGCTGGATCGTCACGGTGGGCAAGTGTATCATGTATGAGCGTTTGGAGTTAGGCGCGTGCGTTGGGATTGCTCATGGCTTGAGGTAGGTTGCATTTGTTTGGTGGTTTCACTATTTTTATTGGGGTTATATTTTTTGTGGGGGTGGGGTAGCTGGTTTGCTATTGTTTGATTCGATTGGCTATTGCGTGTGATTAATTTGGTGATTAGTTTGGTGATTCGTATCAAAAAAGTTAGGGTTTGTATTTTAATTTGGGTTTTCGAAAGTTAGGGTTTCGATGTATGGGGTTTCATAGTTGGATTAGATTTCATTTTAAAATCTGGGCTGTTTTTCAATTTTAGGGTTCGAATTTTGCTTTAGTATTATAGGCATTTCGTTCAAATTTTTTGATCGATTTCTATGTTTGAATTTATTTCTTAATTTGTTGTAGGCTTTAGGTTTGATTCATAGTTTATTACTCGATTTTAGGGTTTATTTTTGGGGTTTTTTTGAGGGTTTTTTGTGTGTGTTTGATTGAGAAAGGCCATAAGTGATGGTTTGTGTTAATGCAATTTAAAAAATTTTAACTCAATTTTACAAATACATATTTGAAATGAAAAAATTGAGTATCCAAATCCAAATTAGGGTTAGGGTGCGATTCTAAAATCTGTGATAAGCAATGATGCTAAAACCACTGCATTTTTAATTTGATTTGTGCTCGCATATTGGGTTAATTTCAGCTCCTTTTTGGATCTACGTTAGCTGGTTTTTGTTTGATATTTTTTATTTGCATAATTGAAGTTCATATTTCAGCACCCAAATTTATTAGATTTTTTCATCAATTGGCAGCAAATATGGTGTACCCAATGAAACCTACTAAGCCAGGGTTGGAGGAATCCCAAGAAGCCACCCACAAGATCAGAATCACCCTATCTTCTAAGAATGTCAAGAATCTCGAAATGGGTATTTTTTTCCTTCATGATTTTTTTTATTTTGATTTCATAGTATGATTGTTGTTCTGGTTTAATATTCCAATTAGGGTATAAAGTTTCGTGCTTTATAATGTTATTAGTAGTTGGTTACTTGGTTATGGAGAAGTGTGGGGTTTCAGCTTGATGACTAAGCAATGATTCTTAAAACATTGGATAAGCGTGATATAAGCAATTTAGAGATACCCAACCTCTTTTGATGCAATTGATGGATATCTTATCTTGTGACGAAGTTAGTAATTTTCTCCATTTTCTCCTTGTTTGATTGCAATTTCGTGCTTTTCTAAGGTTTGTTTTAGTTGTCAAATTTATTTTCTAGCAATGTGTTTGTTGTTGTGGAATTGTGAAACTTTCTTTCTAAAGAAGTGTGAAATATATTTGTCTATTGCATTTTACACTAATAGCTTTGTGAGATTTTCTCAGGTGTGATATGCTTATACTGGAATGTCCTAGCCGCAACATTTACTTGTGAACTTGCTTGAGATATGACTGTGTTTCTTCACGAACAGATGATGTGGCGGCTCAATTTTTTGGTGATATTTTGTTACATTGTCCTAAACAACAGTAATATCACCAAAAAATTGAGCTTTATGTATTTGCCCGTTGCATACACTTTTCAGTCTGATGGTTTATGGTGCTCTTGGAATACTGCACATGTAATCCCCCGTAATTTTCGGATATTCATTATTATATTTTCCGTAATATTCGGATATTTATAATAATATTTTCTTCATTTTTGGATATTTATAATTATTTTCTCTTATAAACATAAAACAATTATTTTATAAAACGATGCGATTTATTTAAATTCTATTTAATTTTTATTATTTTCGCTTAAGATATATTTCATGATATCTTTTTACTTGATTTTATTTTATTTTATCCAAATCAATTGTTTAACAAAAAAAAGAGAAAAGAAAAGATATCCAAAATTAATCTAACTAAAACCTAGATTACTAAAAGGGTTTATCTCTTCATTCATCATTCATTCATTATTTTCAAAAAAAAAAGATAAAAAGAAAACATGAGGGAGAGAGAGAAGAAACCGTGCTGGTGTGCTGCGGTCGCCTGCTCGCCGCCACTGTGACCACCAGCCACCGCCAGCATTTGTCGGTCCTCCCTCGATCTCCCCCTCCTCTTCTTATTTCCTTCCTTTCTTATGGTTTTAATTGATTTTAATGATAAAGTTTTACAATCAAATTATATGCAATTGTTTTAGGTTTAATCTCTCATGAATTGTTACTATTATTAACTTGTTTTGATGAATTCAATTAAAGAAAATAATTTTCAGATTTATAGGATTGCAAAAATTATGGTTTTTCACGTTTTGATTCATCTGTCCAGTTTTAGTGTTTGATTTTTATTTATTTTTATGCTTTTCAATAAATTACAAAACTTTGGTCGAGTAATTTTCATACTAATATACAATTTGTGTAAAATTTTCAGAATTTTCAAAACATGTTTACTATTTTAAAAAAAATTCGTTTTTGAATCGACAGTTTTCAAGTTTCAGGTTCGGTTTTTGATTTTTCATTATTTTTCTGTTTGTCAATAATTTACGAAATTTTTGTCGAGTGATCTGTATGATATTATACACCTTGTGTACAATTTCCAGAATTTTCCAAGCAGATTTACGATTTTAATTAATTCGTTTTCGAATGGACTGTTTTTCGTAAATCTGATTCGGTTTTTGATTTTTACTTATTTTTCTGTTCATATATAATTTACGAAAATTTGTGTGAATATTCTGGTTACAATTATACACTCTGTATAAAATTTTCATAAATTTTCGTATATTTTTATTATTTTAATAAATTATTACATCAGATTGACAATTTTCGATTACAAAATATATATGTTTTGTTATTAAAATTAATTAAAAATATTTGGCACGAAAATACAAGTTAATTATGATATTTTCKGAGTTATTAAACATATTCAAAGTGATTTTAACCATTTAAAATTATGGCTTTTAAAGTTTTTAAAGAAATAAATGAATGGTTTATTGTATAAGCGTTGAAGTTAATCTTTAAAACATHTTCGAGGTTMATTTTTAAAAGTTTTATGGGGTTTCAAGGGAATATGTATTGCTGTAATTTTGTGTTAGGAATCAATAATAATTGATTTCTATTTGGTTGTAGGAGGAAATTCTCCTTGAGTTATTGTTGAAGTGAAAAACACATAGTTGGATTGTTTTTCTTTTCAAGGTACGTACTACTTGCGGAACCCTTGATGTTTTTGTATGCTTGAGGGTGTTTGAGAAGTTAGAGGCATGAGTAGGAAACGTCCATGGAATTGTTTAGTAGTTACGAATAAATTATCTATTTGTGTCTTGGTCTATATTCGTGGAAATTGAGGAATAAATGTGGGAAATGTTTTACGCTTGAGGATTGTTATGAAGTTTGTTAATGGTCATTTGTCTTATATGAGGTGGTTTATAATACAGGAATGAATTAAGTGGAGTCAAGTATCACTTGCTTCATGAGGTAAATTTTGGTATATGGTTGAATTTAAGTGGAGTTAAGTGTATCTTACTCCATGAGGCGATTTTATTACTCAGTCATGACATGATGTATGAATTGGGTTAAGGGATGTATTCAAGTCTTATTGACGAGGTTAGTTGGCTTGTCCAACAGATTTATTAATTAAAGGAACGGTAAGTGTTAAAAAGAGTTTCAATGTGAATTGTGGTCTTGTTTTGTGAGTCATGTGAATTTGTCTATAATTAACAGTTAAATAAACTATGAAAGAGAAATAAAACTCTGGATTTGTGCACGTCTAGAGTATTGACAATCAGGGGTTGGGGTTGCGATTTTATTCGCTTCCTTTCTAGGGCCGTCTGATCAACGCGTCTCTTTATATTTATTTTAAAAATGGATTTTATCCAAAATGGGGTTAGTTTGAGATCACATCTAACTATGGTGACGGAGTCGCGCCCGTTCGCCATCTGGTTTATTGAACTTTTGATGCCTTTTGACGGGGAGGCATGGGGAATTGAATTGTGACACCTAGTGTGTCTGGTTGAACTGTGGCACCTCGTGTGTTTGGTATTTGGACAACCTTGTCTATTGCTCAAATCATATCTAATATAATATAATATATTGAGTCATGTCTTGGAGTCGAGTGAATTATTTTACAAGTACAATCTATTTAACAGGAGCAGTTGATGTTTTGGGATTGTGTTGTATTGGAGCAGCTATATGTAATAAGTAGTGATATATTGGTTTGAGTTTGGGATATGTTGTACATGTATAATGTTGTTAAGTGGTCATGAACACCACGGTTGGGTTTTCTTTTGTTTCTAAGCAGGTGTCGTAACTCGGTATGTCCAGTTTTTAGGGGAGATGTTGTCCGTTTGTTTTCTGATTTCGTCATTTGTACGTAATTAGCTTTGCTAATTGTGTGCTTTGTGTTGTTGTTGTCATCCACACTTTCTTTCTTTTGGTGGACCTATGATGATCCTTATTTCATTTGGAAATTATGGGGAGTAGATGTTTCACAGGTTTTGCAATAAAGTGACTAGACTTGGACGGATGGTTTGAGTGGAGAGCCAAACGTACTTTAATAAGTTATGCACGTATCATAGACTTTTCAGAACGATTTGATATTTCGAGTTTTGTCATGTTTTTAAAAAGGGATTTTACCTTGGTTTGCAAATAAGGGTCGTAATGGTTCCAACTTGTTTAAAGAGTTTTACATGTTGCGATTCTAATACTTTGGTTTGAACTATTTCGCTATCTTGATTTCCGCTGCAAATTATTATTTTAGCCAAAACGTTTTAACATGTGGCGGTGACATGCCAATGGTTCTCCGTATTGTCATTTAATATTTCACAAGTAAAGTGGAGAATTATTAGGGTGTTACAGGCTACAGCACAAGTATAATGAGATAGGATGGGTTATGGCTGCAAAATTTGGTGCTTGTTTATATTGATGTGGGAAATACCCGGGGTAGTGTTTGACTTGCTTTGGAATCCATTTACATTTCTTGTTGGTAAAAACTCTTTTTGTCTTATATTTCAAATTTTCTGCATATATATTTTTTTGACAAGAAAATTTTCTGCATATTGGTGTTTCTAAAACAAATTGGTCTAAAATTTAGGCTATAATGATCCCGCGAAGCCGATCTTCCTGCTCTACTACATGAATGGAACTTTCGCTCTGGCCTTAATTGCTACGTATGGATAATAGGAATGATATATGCTTACAATCATCACATAGTGAAGTTCTATTTCTTTTCTACATTTTCTTTCTTTTTTCATGGCATTTTGAAATTGGATAAAATAAAAATAAATAAATTTCTAGGTCCTTGGTTCATTGAGCTTCATGGATGAAATTTTACAATTGATTGTCACAGGTCCAGCGGTGGATGGAAAAGCGGGAAGAAGCAGAACTGAAAAGGAAATTATCTATTAAAGGAGTTGTTGTGATAAGCTCTTTGACGGTATTATTATTTTCTCGAACCTTTCTTGTGAACAAGTTACATGTTAGATGAATGTTGAGATGATCACATAACAAGTTTCTGTTTGTTGTTGTTTAATCATTAGATCTGAATATGGGTTTTTATGGGTATTGAATTATTYATGATCTTGAATCTAATTATGAAGATTGTCGAAATGGAGGCTAATGTGCTTAGAACACTTAATTACGCAACGGGTAACCCGACTGTGAAGATCTTTCTCAGGTGTGGATTTGATAGTTGTTTGTGTTAGATGTATGATATGATTGTATTCAACGATAATGTTGGTGATTAATTAAGCTAAATTGCGTGCTTAATTTATCAGGCAAAACCTTCCATTTCTTGAGTTCTTGAAACTGCAATTGACTGTTTTACAGATCATGTTCATAGTAATGAATCGTGAAGTCATCATCTACAATTGACTGTTTTAACTTTGTTTGTTTGTCAACTATAATTCTATACTACACCAAACTTGCTAATATATGCCTCGATGACTTAAATAGCATTTGGTCATTAATCACACCTTCCAGCTTTTCAAGTATTGCTAAAAGTCGTTTCGTTTTGTTTTCTACTCTCAGTTATTGCAGGTAAGATTTTTTTGTTTAGAAGGCAAAGCTAGGTATTCATTCAGTCCAATCATTCTATTATCATGTATAACAATACCATGATTAGATTAAACATGCTTGAGGCTGCCTGGATCAGTAGAGTTAAGAGGTTTTAAATGTTAATTTACTGATTTTGCAATGTGTACTACTTGATGTTTATATTGTTGAATTTACATGGTTTTTTGCATGCTAATGGGACTGTGTCGCTGTCAAACGAGCTCCCACGCACACAAATCAAATGCGGAAGTGGGTCCAAAAAGAGCAGCAATCGCAAGGGAAGACGAGTAATTTGCAGCCTTTTTTAGGGACTGTAGTATGTGAGGATGCAACACTTGTCTTGGGTCACGGGCAGGCTAATGCGCCTGCCTCGTGTACTGGGCCAATGCAGCAGCATGACACCTCACTGACCTCCGGACCTATGCAAAACCATTATACTGCCGCAACAGCAGCATCACAAGGACAACAATAGCAGTAGCTCGGGGAAAGCAACTGCAGCCTGCTCTATTTGTTGTGCCAGTGCAGCAGCAGGTACAGGAACCCCTTGCATTGGTTCCTGTGCAAATGTAGACGAGACAACAACATTTCCATGTCATTATAGTCAGGTGAAATGTGTTATAGGTTGTATTTTCTCTTTAATTTGTTTAATTCCCCAAGGCACCCCTTACCTAATTCGATCTTACCGGTTTTATTATTGAATTAGGGTTTGAGTTTTAATAAATCTAAGGTTTCGATTTAAGGTTCGAATTCGGAATGGTTTAAGGTGCGCAATTGAGGATTGTAAATTTAGTGTGCCTTATTAGTTGGCTTCTGTATTTACAATTGTTGTTGTGGTTAGTAACAACTGACAAATTGATATTGGAGATGTGTGGAGTAGGAGTATTTGATGCTAAATTCCTGAACTTTGTGCTTTAGACGAGTGTAGTTTCTTTCCTCTTGCAAAGCTTAAGTGAGTTAAAGTAAGGGCTCTGCATAATTTGATTCCCTTTTTTTTAGGGATAACTCTCGAGTTTCCAAGTCCATTTCTGTTGATTGGAGATTATGAGTATGCAAGTCTTTTAGTTTTAGATTACAAAGTTCCAATTAATATAATCAGTTGAGTTGATTAAATTGTTGCAGAAGTCTAAAGGTCGTAATGCATTATAATGGACTTTGGCCAATTTGTCTTGATGGCAATGTTGATGCTCTTGCGTTCTGTCCAGACGGGTATTTTGTTTGGAATGAGATCTTATTTGGTGTCTTTTTGTTCAAGATTTTAATTTTATTCATGAGTTTATATATAATTGGTTAATTATAAGAATTTTTTTTGACCTAATTTCTATTTTGTTGGATTTAATTGTCTCAAATTTGGACTACTGTAAAAACATAAAGGAAGTTGGAATCAGCATCTTTGTTTATTGTGTTTTGAGCACAATATGTTTTGAATTTGTTTTGGTTTTGAGCTGCTTTGCATAGTGATATGGCATTGTTATATCAGGGGGATGGGAGAAGGGGTGAAAACTATCTCTGTGAATTTTGATTTCTTTGCATATCAAAGATGCTAAAACTAGATTGAAAACTTAAAGCTTCTGTTTCTTTTCCCTTGGGTTTGTCCAGTAGAAATACACATGCTAACCCATTAGTCTGTGATTGTTTTTCAATAGAGAGCTGGGAATTGGTATATTTCCATATAGTCCTATTGGTCGTGGATTTTTTTCGAGGCAAGGCTATTGTAGAGACATTTTTTTTTGGTATGACAAAATTAATTAATTTTAGAACCTTAACAGTTTTCATCTGCTCCATCTTTTCACTCCCTTTCATCCATATAATCTAATAATAAGGGTTGCTAAAGTCTCTGTGTGAATATTTCTAGGCATCACGTCGTCGGTTTCAAGGGGAAAATTTGGAAAAGAACAAGATATCATATGCTCGACTACAGAATCTGGCAAAGAAGCATGGATGCACTCCAGCTCAGCTAACTTTATCATGGATTCTGCATCAAGGGGATGATGTAGTACCTATTCTTGGTGAGTTACGATTATCTTGAAGCTATATAAAATGATATCTACCAGCCCTGTCTGTTGGAATGGTATGACATAAATTAAATTTTGTTTCAGTGCTATCACTAACAACTTAGATCCTATGAACTCATCTGATTTGTAATGGCTTGAAATTATATATAATACAACTTACACATTCAAGATCAAACTTAATTTTTGTACTTGTACAGGGCCTCATTTGTACATAATGTTGCTATCCTTACTCGTCTCCTCACTAACATTGATAAACTGATCAAGCTCAATGTTCATTAAACAATGACTAGTGTTTGAATATAGTTTGTTGGAAGAAAGTATAGTCTCATCCAAAATCACAAATCTGTGCTTGAAAAGTATTTTGTTGTTTTATAAGGTTCGCAACTGATTTCATTATGAAATATTAAAATTTAAAATTCTTTTACAGTGACAATAAAAATCAAGAACTTAGATGCCAATCTCGGCGCTGCTCACGGAGACAAACGAGAAAGAAATCTCTTATGCTTTACTCATCACGGAGATTGAAAGAGACTTGGAGGTTTGCGAAAATACACCATTGAAAGAGTGAACGATAGCAAGACAAACTTATAATTCTGACTTTATTCAAATCAGTATTGTACKTCTTTCTTATAAACAATGTATGCATCAAATTAAAACGCTGGATACATGAATTTTGTGTCCTATGATTTGTTTTTATGAAGAGAGAATTTGAATATGATGTTTGGCTTTTAAGCAGCCTATCTCACTTGGTAAAAGCTCTACTGATGAAAGCTGTTCTAAAAGCTCCGCTTCTTAAATTATGCAGGTTGATTGCATAATTTGGTGTTTTGACCATTTAAATAGAAGTTGATTACAATATAGTACGAAACACCATACGTATTATTTTAACTTATATTTCATCCATTCTTTAATACTTGCATACTTTTCTAATCTTAAAATTTCCAAAGTTACTTACATCCTTTTCATTGTAGATTTTTAATGTGAGTCCTCTTATTTCCTTTTTCTCTATTTCTCTCCTCTCTTAGATTATTGTGCATTATGTTTTGTATGCGAGTAATGCAACTAACAAAGAATAGATGATACCATTAGATAACAAAGAGACCCAACAAATATATGTATATTAATAGGCTTCCATAGATGTAATTTCATGTACAATATTCATGTTACATGTAAGGAAAGAAGAAAAGGGTAAGTAACGTTTCTATTGTAGTGATTTAGAGGTAAGTAAACAATCAAAAGCAAAAAATTGAAAGCAATTAAATATCCAACAAATTGCTAATGGGATATACAATCTTATACATTGTTTATAATGGATTTTCACGTGGAACACGGCGCGCATGCGCGCGCCGTGTGCCACTAGTATATGGTTACATAAAACAAATGAGTGGAAATAATATCCTTTTAGATAATGACAAAAGGGGAAAGAATATGAATGATGCTTATGGTCTAATCTATTCAAGTTTGCATCCTCATATAAGAGTTTAACGGTAGTAGTTTTATTCAGGGAACATAAATCATAGTTATATCTTCTCATGGATAGTTTCTTATAATACATGTATGACTTGTTTAATGGTTCTTACTTTGGAGTTTGCATAATTAAGGGGGAATGTGCATTGTACTTTAATGTTTAATTTGTGAGTTTAATTTGTGATTAACATTATATGTTTGTCATCATCAAAAAGGGGAAAATTGTTGTTTAGTATTTAATTTTGATGATTATAAACATATGATAACTTATCTACTAATGTGAGTGTAGAGTTGAGAATGAATAAGATGAATGTTCTCAATCCATCAAGTATGATGTATAATTGGTGTTCAATGAAACAATGTACAATAACTGTTAAGAGGGAATACATTAGCGTTCCAAGGAAAAGAAGTTTGAGTGAAGGAATTCCAACAAGAGGTGTAATAGTATGAGTTTACTTTCTAGATTTTGTTATAAAGGAACATGAGAAAGAATGTGATTGGAAATCGATCCAACGCAACACAAAGGATTTAGGTCCAACACACAAGAACTAGGTCCAAAACAAGTTTTCAAACTAGGTTCAATACAAATGAACTAGGTCCAACACACTGGAAATAGACCCGATGTAAAGTAACTAGGTCTGGAACAAGTTGTGGAACTGGAACTTAGAGTAGGATGGAACTCCGTGTCTAAAGTGGAACAACATGGTTGCATTGACTCTGCATTTAAACATCAGTTAAGTCTGACATTATACATGCTTATTATTATAGGGATTTAACTAAGTTAATTTAAGTTGTTTTTAAAGTGCATTATAATTTTTAGATAAAAATATTTTACTAAGTAAATAAAATCTTTTTATCATCTAAGTTTAAGGAAGTAGTTTTATAAATTATCTTTTGAAATCTTAGGGCTCGTTCAGCATTGCTGTCGTTTTTTGTTTTTTGGTTTTAAAAGTCATGTGAAACATAACAAATAAAAAATTAAAAATTACTTAGACTTTTTTTTTTTTTTTGAAAATACTACTTAGACTTATGGGAAACTTGTAAACCCAAAAGTTGAATATAATTATGGAACCCATACAACTATGTCAGTGACTCATTGGATTGATTCTCCAAGATTGACTAGAAATTTCCCAATTTTTTTGATACCATTTATTCATTTGTTGTATTTTTATAGATGGAGCATTGAAATTTCATTAAGGGTTTTTTGTTAAAACAAACCTTTTATAACCCAAAAATTGCAAAAACAAACCTTTTAAAACGTTTTTTTTTGTAAAATGAAACCTTAAAAAAAAAACTTTGCAATTAAAAACCCTTTGATGTCATGGAGGGGTTTGACCGATTTTTTTCCCTTTGACCCATTATTTGCCCCCCTTCTTTACTTTTCCAGCCATTTTTCTTCTAATTTCCCACCCCCCATCTCCTTCTCTCTCCTCTCAACAACCCCATCACCATTCATCGTCCATGCACCGCCACCACCATTTTTCGCCACCGTGCGCCACCACCACTGACCCACTTTCTCTCTCCCCTCTCGCCCCTTTCTCTCTCCAGGAACCGCCACCACCAAGTACACTCCTCAACCACCCCTAATTTTTGAGCCCTYAATCTCACCCCAAAACCCAGAATTTTTGGGCTATAAATGAAAATTTGAAGTTGAAAGTGAAGAATTTGGTTTTTTTGTTAGTTTTTGATGAAAATTCCGTGAGTTAGGTGGTTTTGTGAGTGAATTTCTGAGGGAAATGGGAGTGTTTGAGTGAGTGAGGATGAGATTGAGAGGAGAGAGAAAAGGGTTTCGAACCCATTCACAATGGTGGTGACGGATGTCGTCGAAGTTACTAGTTGCTGAGAGGAGTGAGATGGGTGCGAAAATGGTGGTGGTGGTGAATGGTGGTGTGCCATTTGTGCTCCTCCAACAAAAAGCCCTTTAATAAAAAATAGTTCTTGATAATGAGAGTGAAAATGGTTGATTTGGTAGAATTTGGGGAAGAAGAAGGGAGGAGAGAGAGGGACGTGCGATGGGAGTGAGAGAGGGAGGATAGAGAAATTTCGGGGAAGAAGAAGGGAGGTCCGGTTGGTATGGGGAGTAAGAGAGGGAGGAGAGAGAAAGTTTAAGGAATAAGGGAGGAGAGAGAAAGTTTAAGGAAGAAGGGAGGAGTAATGGGGTAGGGTTAGTAATAGTGGGGTGTCAATAGTGGGTCAATGGTTAAATTTCGGGTCAAACCCCTCTATGACGTTAGCAGGTTTTTAATTGCAAAGTTTTTTTTTAGGTTTCATTTTACAAAAAAAGTTTTAAAAGGTTTATTTTTGCAATTTTTGTATTATAAAAGCTTTGTTTTGACAAAAAACCCTTTCATTAATTCAATTGTTATACAAGTAAATTTTTAATTACCTTTAAAAAAAGGAAAAATTGTCATTAACTACCCAATTTTTGGCCACTTTTAAAAACAATTACCCGCATTCCATTAAATTAAAAATAACTACCCAGTTTTTGCAAAACCATTAGAATTCACTACCCAACTCGGTTTTCGGTTCAATGGAATACCACTTTCGGCGTGTGGGTCCCACCCTTTCCCTCCAAAACTCCCCTATTATGTGCAATTACTTTTATACCCCTATTTAAATCATTTAAACTACCCTTTTAATAACTCAAACCTACCTATAATCACTCACTACTTCATCTCACTCCCTTTCACTCTCTTCTCGATTTGCCCCCTCTTTTTCCTTTCTGTCACCTCCTTCCTCCATTACCACCATCACCGCACAACCTCATTCGTCTGTCTTCCTCACTTCACCCTCCTTTCCTTCATTTCTTTTATTTTCTTCCTCTCCCTCTCCTCGAGTATGCTCTCTCATTCTATCGTCACTTCACTTCACCCTCCTTCCTCTCTGATTCCTCTAACAAATCAGATAAGCACACAACCTAATTCAATTCCGCAGCAAAGCAAAAATTATTAAAACCCAATTCAAATCACAAACAAAAGACCCCCAATAATCCCAAAAATTGGGTTTTTTTTGGTATAAATATGATGAATTATGAAATAAATTACAGATTTTTGATATTTTATATACAGTAGTTGGTATATACTAATTAATCTACTTGAATTGAYTGATTTACGATTAAGCAAATTGAATGAAGAGAAACAATATACCTAGATTTTGAAGTTGATTAAGCAAATTAAATGAAGAGAAAGAAACCCAATTCAATAAAGAGATGAAAAGGAGAGACAAGATGATTATAGTTCGTCGGAAGGTGATGGCAGCCCGTCGGAGGAGCTAGCTGCTACTAGAGTGTTGTTGTTGTTGTGGTTGTTCATCGCATGGTTGATGTTGCTGTGGTTGTTCGCTTGTTGTTGTTCTTGGTGGTGGCAATAATGGAAAAGTTAGAGAGGAGAAAGAAAAGAAAAGAAATGGAATGGAATGAAGTCATGAAGAGGGTGAAGTAGATTTGAGGAGAGAGAGAGGAAAAAAAAGAAATGAAATGAAGAGGGTGACGTGAAGAAATGGAGGAACAGAGGTCAGAGGTCAGAGGGTGAGGGTTGTGAGGTATAGAGGGTAATGGGTAGATTAATTATTTAGGTAAGGTTAGACTCGTAATTTCATATGATAAAGTAAAATTAGGGAGGGAGAAGTGGGCCCCACAAGTGAATCCTCTCTTTTTTTACCGGAAAACTAAATTGGGTAGTGAATTTTAAAGTTTTAGCAGAAAGTGGGTAGTTATTTTTATTTTAGCGAAATTCGGGTACTTGTTTTTAAATATGACCAAAAATTGGGTAGTCAATGACAATTTTTCCGTAAAAAAAAATAAGTTTTTTTTTTTTAATTTTTTTTTAACAAAATACAAATACCATCGAAAAGGCCACATAACCAAGGCCAAAGCCCACTCTTGACCTCTCACTTCTTTCTCAACGCCGGTGATCCAATTATACCCTCCTCAATCATCATCATTCTTAATCCTCATTATCATTTCAATTACATCATCTGATTTTCGTTTCTTTTTTATTGGGGTTTCTTTCTAATTTAAGGTATTCTTTCATAACCTACTTGATTTTACTTATCTGTTTGCTACCTGTTTCGTTTTATGCTGCCCCAATGTACTGGGAATTTGGTTATCAATTGGGATTTTTTAAAAACATTTTTGATTAGGTGTTTAATTGTTTTTTTTTTTTAAAAAAAACTTTTTTATTTGATTTTATCTGACGTTTGTTGTTGATAATTAAGGTGTATGATTGATCTCAATATGCTTACTATCTGGGGTTGTTCTTTGATTGAACTTTGATTATGACTTTTTTATGCTTTGCATTTGCTAACTTCATATAATAGTGATTGACCTTTTTTCTGGATGAAGATTGAATTTTTATTGGTGGAGGTACTTGTGAAATTTTCTTTTGCAGTAAGAATTGAGTTGTGGAATTGTTTGAGCTATCAGTTATGTATGTTGATTAAGAATGAACATTAGACAATTAGACCTTTAGTTCTAGGTCAGAAGGAATTGTTATTTTGAAAATGCAATATTTTTTGTCAAAATCAAACAGTTGGGTTTTGAAGAAGCATAACTATGGAGATGATGGATACTATTATTAGCTTATAAAGGGCTCTGTCAAGTTAGGTTGAGCTTTTCCGTTCGTGTTGAGTCAATGAAATAGGGTATTAGGGTGTGATGATAATTTGAGTGTGCAGGGGTGAGTGTAGGAAAGCCAATTAGGTCCATCCAAGTGATGCAGCAACCTTGTGTCTGTCTTCATTGTTGTGTCATCATTTGGGAGCCTTCACTTCAGAAGAAAGTTTGTCAGGAACTTCTGTATTGGAGTAGGTTAGTGCATTTTGAATTATCTGAAGTAATCTTTTTGGGCAATCTTCAGTTTACTTTGTCTGTTTCTAGAAAATTATTGTGACTGTTTTCATTGGGAACCATCTCCTAGTAGTTTAAATGGATAAATAGGCTGTTTAAGTGCGAACCTTTCAGATGGCATGGTCTGTATCGGTTTGCTACTGTTGTTTTATTTTGTTTGGTTTGGCTGAAAGACTTTAGGGTGATTCCATCACAGAACATTGAAAGTTAATTTACATAGCAGACAATCTCTTTAACCAGTTTCTTCTTTTAGTTGCTTACCAATATGCCATTTCTTGTTGGGTAGTTAAGGTGCAAATCTGCAAGTGCAAGTTACATTTTGTGCTTGATGTAGCAATCAAGTCATATGAATARGGGTTATACTTAATTACAGGGATTTATGTTATGGAATTTTGAGTGTCAACTCAAATGTATTGTAATAACACAAACACACCAGTAATTCAGTGGGATTGAGGTCGTTAACTGACATTGTGGGTTGACTTATGTTGAGGTAGTTAACCGACACTTTTGGAATCTATTTATGTATGATTCGGTGATTCCAATCAATGGTATCAAGCATATAACCTAGACACCTAGTGACCACAAATTTTAGTTGATACTTTTATATTTCTTTTCTCCATCTTGATTATTATTACTCTGTTTGGTTTTACTTTTTTCCGTCAACCTTTATCTGTGGTATTTATTTAGAGCTATTCTTGGAATGAAGGATTACTGCTATGCACCTATGTCTTTTCTGTGAACTTATTTATGTGAACCGAAAAGTGTTGAATCATTGATGTGTATGGCCAATCTCTCCATTGTTGCAGAGAATGTTTTGGTTCATGTGTGATATTACCTTTTATTATTGAGTTATTGTTTCAAAGTTCACTTTTTTTTAGGTTTTTTTGTCCATAACTACCTTAGTTACACACTTTTTTTGCAAAATACTACCTACATTAGAAAACCTTAGACATAACTACCTTAAATTTCCATTTTGTTGTTGACCACTACCTTGTTTCATTTTCCGGCGTTGACTTTGGTTTTCTTGTCATCAAAGTGCACGTGAGATGCACGTGGTCTGTTTTTTTGCCAATTTTTTTGATTTTCCTTCCCTCCACGCATCAAATTTCAGTATACCATTGAATCAAAATTAAGTAGAAATCAAATTTAAGTAGATTGAATAGGAAATAAAAGAGTAGAATGAAGGGAAAAGGGAAGGAAAATTGAAAAAAATGGCAAAAAATGAGATCACATGCATCTTACGTGCACTTTGATAACTGAAAAATCAAAGTCAACGCCGGGAAATGAAACAAGGTAATGGTCAACAACAAAATAGAAATTTAAGGTAGTTATGTCTAAGGTTTTCTAATGTAGGTAGTATTTTGCAAAAAAGTGTGTAACTAAGGTAGTTATGGATAAAAAAAAACCTTTTTTTTTACTTTTCAAAGTAATAATTCTAATATACAGACTACAAGGGTGGAAGGTTACCCCAGAATTTTGTAAAGGTCAGCTATGGATGGGCACCCTGCTTTATCTATTCAGAGATCTGGTCCTAGACAATTGAGTGCCTCTGGAGCTCTGTCTTCATCTTTGCCAGTCCTTCCTTGCACTGTGGAAGAGAAGTTTCCTAAATTGCCTGATTCTCAGCAGGTCTGCATGGAAAGGGAGCTTGTTACTGAGCCATTGGTTTTTCATACTAATCCGTTGCCGCCTAGCAGTAAAATTGTTGGTCATATYTTTTCATCATCTRCTGGATATTCAACCAATGGTCATTTTTCATCTGCTTCCCATGAAAAGCATTCTAGTAATTCCCCATATATCTCTTCATCTACAAGTGATGGATCATCCTTGGCTTTAATGCCTTCTACTCACTCAGATCTTATRCATTCWCCMGCTTCGTGTAATTATACTAGAGGTGACAACAGCCTCTCATGGTGTTCAGATTCTGGACCATCTTTRCATGATTTTTCCTCCCACACTGCCATGCAGAATTGCCACCTCCAGAGAAATGGTGACAGTGGCAATAATGTTATTACACATGAGGACCTTGTCAAGCGAAATGATTGGCAGGAATGGGCAGATCAGCTYATCACCGGTGATGATTCTTTGAGTTCGAATTGGAATGAGTTGCTTATGGATACCAGCACTGCAGATCATGGAWCCAAGGTTAGTATGGTGTATKTGATTATTGATCCATTTTTTACCTTATGGAGTCCTTCTGGAAAATGGAATGTGTATATCTGGACCATTGTATGTTTGTCACTGATGGTCACTCTGTTTTATTAGATGTCAAACCCACTAGCTAACTCAACCTCAAATTTGTCGTTGCACTCAATGCAAAGTCAGCAGCAGCTTTCTGTATCGTCAACAGAAGTTGCATCAGCTGCAGGGCCAGCTTCTGAAGCTAGTGCTCCAGCTAAGCCTCGTATGCGTTGGACACCAGAACTTCATGACGCCTTTGTAGAGGCTGTCAATAAGCTTGGTGGCGGTGAAAGTGAGTCACTTGATGACATTGTTCACATATATTTTATGATAGACAGCATCTAAACTAACATGACCAATTTTCCTGCAGGAGCTACCCCAAAAGGCGTCTTGAAGTTGATGAAAGTTGAAGGCTTGACCATCTATCATGTGAAAAGCCACCTCCAGGCATGTAGGACATTGTCCTTTTATCAAATAGCTTGTCTTGCGTCCACGTCAATTATTGTGRACCCATGCCTTAGTTTTCTAATGTTTTTAATTGACCATTTWAAGTGACCTCGTTAGTTTTATACTGTTATCCTTTTTGTGCTTGTGTGACCCTTTTAAAAAGGGTAATGCAAAGGTACCTTGTGCAATAGRTGGTAAGGATTGCTTACAGTTTATAGAATGATCACTGATGATTTCTGTCAATCATTATTATTATTTTTTAATTATGCTTTAACGTGGTAGCCTTAATTGTTTTACTTTATAGCCTTCCTATTAATTCCTTCAAGTTGATTAAATTGCAGAAATATAGAACAGCTAGATACAGGCCAGAGCCCTCTGAAGGTTTGTGCTACTATCAATTCTTCCTCCACTTTCCAAAACATTCTTGTTATTTTTTGTATTAGTTTCCTCGTTGTTTTCTCTGTGACTTGAAGCTGTTAAAGATAGAAGTATATGGTTTCTTGAGTGTTAAAGATGGAATAAGTAGATTAAAGAAGTTAGGCTGGCCAGTTTAAGGGTTAGGGAAGGAAGGGGAACATTAGTGACTCAATAACCTTGTTTTAAGCTACCCAATCATGTAGCATGTAGAGTTGCACAGGGAAGTTGACCTATCGAGGGAAACCTAATTTGGATAAAAGAAAAATAACTGCATGAATATGTGTGTGTTTGCTTAAATCTTCTCCTGATAGTAGAACTGATAGGCATGGTGTCAAGCTAAATGTGAAATTGAATTTTGTACTCAATTTTACTTATCTTGATGTGATCATTTAGAAATCTTGCTTTCTTTGTGTCATTGTTTCGCAAATGTAGTGGTGCTTTTGTTATTTTAAAAATCTAAACTTGTGATTCATGTAGCTGAATTGGACTATTCTAAGGTTTCAATCAATCAATCAAAACCTTATTCCCATAAGTGGGGTCGGCTAACATGAACCAAAAAAGATTATTCCGGCAGTCGTCCACATGAATTTTCCTCCTCCACTCCCTATGATCAAGAGCCTCATCCGCTTATCAGTTAAAAGAGGGGAAAAGGATATCATGAAGACAGAGAAAAAGGGAAAATAAGTGGAAAGGTGGAAAAAGAAGAATATAAACAAAAAGGAATGCAAATAACCAAATGAAACTTGAGTTTTAGGTAAAATAGTAATATTTTAAAGTTTGTAGAATATTTAATTAAATATAGGAAGATCATATATAGGTTAGCTTATTTCGTTAGTTTTTCTTAAAAAAAATCATATTCATTGCTTCCACAATCTATCTATTCTTCACCCACACCGTATTATAAGTTTTAACTTCTTCAAAAACATCTCTTCTTATTCCATAATCAATGTTCTTCTCCATTTCTAGGTATATGTTCCTCTCTCTAAAATCTGAAATTTATTCATTCTTATTTTTTCTAAACTGATGAATATAATCTCCTTTGACATTGTTCTAAACAATGCATTTGAAGTATTGATGATTGATTATTTATTGATTAAGCAGTTATTTGGTATGTAAATTTTGTAGACAATTTTATGAATTATAATGCTGAGTTTTAATTTGAGATAGGCAAATGTAGATTTTTTTAATAATTTTTTTTTTTTTTAAAGATGTAGATGATATTATTTTGTTTTGGTATAAGCAGTTACAAATTTGAAATACTAAAGTGGTTATAGAAATTTTCAATGCTTTTATTTTTTTAAGCGGTTCAAGTTGACTGTGATGTATTAGTGTTTTGGCAAAATAAGCAATAATTGAAGTAGTGTATTGTTAAAAATATGATATTTAAAAGAGTAAATTGTAGCATTTGAGAAAAGCTACTCCAAAAGGCTAACTTTAGTAGCTTTTATAAACTTCTACCTCAAATGCTAAGCGCTACCTTACACTACGTTACCAAAAACTAATATTTAGATTAAATAGAGTTTAGACTTGTTCAAAACTCTAAAAGCTACCCCAAATGCTACATCCAAACGCACCCTATATGTTGTATTGCCCGTCTTTAAGCCAGCTTTTGTAACAAATCTTGCAAATATCAAAATTGTCCATGCACTTATGTCTTGCCCTTAAGTTATTTTGACTTAATAATTTATCATCCTAGATGCTCATTTATTATGGTGTTATCTGTTTTCTGTTTGTAGGAACACCGGAAAATTCATCAACTTCACTTGCAGATTTGTCATCTCTTGATTTGAAAGCGTAAGTTTTACCCYTATTTTGTATTTATCATTAAGATCAAGCTAGTTGATGTTTCTGTATATATATGTGCAAGATTATGTATTACTTGCTGGACTTTCTATGTAATTTCGAGTTATGGGTGGGTTAACATCATAGCTTTGAGCTCTTCAACTTTTGCAATTGACATATCTTTCAAAACATTAAGATTTGATAATTGGCTTAGTTAATGGATTACTAAGGGCTCATTTATTACCTTTTTGTTAACTGTTTTTTAAAAAAAATTTAAAACCAAAAGTAGGAAACTAGAAAATTGACTTGTTTTTTTGTTGTAGTTTTCAAAATCTCCAAGCTGATAATTAGCTTTAATACCTTTTTATTCTTTATATGATTATGACTTGGTAAATCAATCAATCAATAAAAGCTTTAGTCCCATAAGTGGGGAACATGAACCAAAATGGATTATTTCGGGTAGTCATCCACAAATTTTTTCTTCCTCCACCCTCTACGATCGAGTGCCCGATTCTCTTTCCCACCAAGTCATTTTCTGTCTTCCTCTACTTCATTTGAAATCTCCCTGATCTCATTCTTCCACTCTTCGCATCGGTGCCTCTAGGTCTCCATCTTACATGTCCAAACCAACACAAACGATCTTTCCTTAACTAGCTCGCAATGTCCACAACACCAACTTTCCTATGGGTTATTTCGTTTCCAATTATATCCCGTAGACTCTGACTCGTAGAGTGTTCCCACACATCTATCTCAACATCTACATATGTGACCCCTTTCTTTTGAACGTGCTCCTTAAAAGACAAACATTCGGTCTCATAGAGTAACACTATAGAGCAACATTGGTCCATTTTCCCCTTTAACTTTAAATGGATGCTTCAATCGCACAACTTGGTCAACACCACCATTCTTTTGGATAATTGACCCAAGATATTGAAAGCACTCACTCATGACTAGATCTTTTCCGTCCAACCTCACGACACCATCATTTGTCCCCTCTGTGACCCAAAACGACATTCCAAATACTTAGTCTTACTCCGACTTTAGCTTGAATTATCTAGATTCCAACCTTTGTCTCCATTGCTTCAATTTGACATTAATTCTAGTTTAGTTTAATCCACTGATACAATATTATACGCCATTAACATACACCATGGTATCTCATCTTGGATTGAACTTGTCAAATAGCACGAAGGCAAGATTCTTAGCACAAAGGCTTGTCAAATAGCAGCATAGGTTGGGTAGCCAATGTCAGTTTACTACGGCTCTGTTTCCAGCTGCTGCTGTCTGCATGAATTCTTCTTTACTCAGTTGCTACATGTTCTAGTGTAATACACTAAAGTACCTTGTGTTGCAGAAAGTTTTAATTTGTCAAGGTTTTTGGATGTATTTTATAGGCAAGACTACTAAGTCATAGTTAACTTAGGCCCTAGAATGATCTTTCCTTAGAATAATACCCCCCTTCACCTGGAATATATATTCACATTGTAGTATTCTACCAACCCCTTGTATCATAACATTTATCTCGATTTTACCAAAATATGCTCACTTAGAAAACCAGTCTTGTAGTATTCATAGCTGTAGGTGTGATGGCTTATTAAGCAGCGCTTGAGCATAGATAGCTCAGCTTCAACGTTCAAACTCATGGTTGAGCCTTATGACCCAGTATCATTACTCATAAGCTGTAACTCATATGTTCAATCAACTTTATATATGAGCTTTTTGGGCTTAGAACTCTTCTGCTCAGCTCTAGCTATTCTCGCACTTGATTTGAACTCTTCAGTGAGGTGGTCAGCAGGCTAGGCTCATTATCACTCGTACACGGGCGTTTGGGGGCCTGTTTGCCTTATATATGTGGTAAGGTATAGGGGCACAAGCCACATTGCCACAGGGGAAACTATAACTGTGTTGAAATTAGTTGATTGCACTTTTGCTACTTTACACTGACTAATTGGCTATAATTAAGCTGAGTTATGTGAGAACATTTCCTTAGATCTATTGTTCGGAAGATTTTTTGAATATTCGTGCTTCATTTTTCAGTTTACTCCAACCAGTACACCCCCTCCCCCCAAAATTTCTGTTATACAACCAGTTGCATGGGCTTTGCCCTGCAACCGGCATAAAACAACAATGTTCAGTGAAAAAACACAGTACAACTCATATCTGTTTCAATGATCCTAGATTCCTAGCTGGTCACTCTAAAAGAACACACTACTTTTTTTTGTACTTTTCCTAACTTGTTTATGCAGACAATTAGGTGAAGATCTGGCTACAGCATTTCCTTTTTGAATTTTTTTATACAAATTTTAAATTTTCTTTTTTAAATTCTACAATTTTGTTTTCTTCCTTTGACTTTTCAACTTCAATCCTTTTCAACTATAGTTATATAAAATAATTTATCACCTTTATTCTATGGATCATCAAATACTGTATATTGTTATATAAATTACCATAATTGTTTTATAATTTATAACCATTATTTTATAGATTGTCAATATTGTGTTATAGTAAGGGAAAGTCCGGGAAGATGGGGTTAAAAAACAAAAATCGATTGGAGAGAGTGTGTACTAAAATGAAATAAAGCCCAATGCACAAATCATTAAAAATTAGCCCCATGAAGAAATTGCACAAAACATTAAAAATAGTAGGGAGTATAAGTTTTCAAATAATACCAATATATTGTTTTATAGTTTATATTGATTATTCTATCGCTTGACTCTATTGTTATACTACTGGAAACTACCACCATTGTTTTTTTAAAATGATTAAAAGGGTTATTTTCTTTCCTCTTAAAATGATGATAGTTTTTAGTTAATAGGTTTATTTAGGATATTTTAGAAAAATAATAAGATTTAAAATTGGTCAGTTAAAATCACAACAGAAATTTTTTAGATGTCGTTGGCTGCTTAATTGCTTCCAGGCATTCCAGCTTTTAATTGCGGTCTGTATTATGCCGTTTGCATGCAGTTGCACAGGGAAATGCATGCAAACGGATGCATAATCGACTTATTGCCCCCATCCTGTTTCCTTTTTGTGAATGAAGATTTTATTAATTTGGTATAATAACAGGGGTCATGGATGACGAAGCTTGGTTTGCAATGGAGTTAAAACGCCTGGAAAATTGAGTATGGTTGTGTGGGATTATCGCCTTATTTTTTAATTTTTATTTTTCATGTTCATTGTATAATATTAAGGGAACATGTTTTTAAAAGCATGCCTTAATTTGAATTCTTATGCGTTATTGATCATGTGCCTTTGGTGGAATTCTTGTCATTTGTGTAATGTTCAAGGGCCGTTAATGTCATGAACTTTGGTTTTACTCTGTAGAATAGTGTGGTTGTATATCACTGGAATTATTAGATGTTAGTTATTAGTCATGATGAAATATCGGAATCAACAGTGATGCGGTTGCATTAGATCCCTCCTTCCAACTCACTCTGAAAAGAATTAAAGAATTAAAAATGAAAGAAAGAATAAGGTGTTGGAATAATGATATTAGTGTGAAAGCTTATTGCTCCGTGTTTCTCACGTAATTTAGATTTTGATGATAAAGATAGAGGAGTAACAAATATTGAAATGTTTATTTCGTGTTTAAAAATGTTTAAAGGATTTGCAGCACCATTTCTAGATTGTAGGTATATGTAGTATAATAGATTTTCTTGTGCACTTCGTTTGCAGTGTGTATGATAGAGCCATACAGGTCAAATACAGTAAACGATTATAGAAGATCTTAAATTGTGATCTCTAGTGATTAAAGTAGAAAAATAGGTGCATTTGTGGATGCAGTTGAGGTCAAGGAGATTGTCTAGCTTTAGTTGTTCAGCTTTTTGTCTCCCAGGAAGAATACACACAGATATAATATCATGTTTTTTTGAACTTGCGCGAATACGTTGTGGTCTGTGGAGTTGTGAGTTCTATTCATTTCTTTCCCGTGTGTTGCATTGAATGCATTTCTTGAATCACAGAATGATATCATTTGGCGTGAATTTATTGTTTCTTGTCTAATATTTTATGCAGGTTCAACGAAACTCAGTGCGGATGAAAGAAGGAGATACTCAGAAAGACATGCTTGAATCGGTCAAATGGTGCTGAAAAGCTCAGGTTGATTTCTTTACAACTTGTGAAGACCGTCCCAGACATATAAAAAGGGTCTCTTCATGATAATGACATGGGAAACAACTGTTGCCCTCAATACTAAGAGACTTCTGGAGATGGGAAGGGGAGAGGGAAGCACCGACATTGAGCGTCAAAATCCTGATCTAGTCTGCAATCATCAAACGAGTAAAAAGTTGAGCAATTTTCAATTCCTAACTGAGATGAAAAAAAAAATACATATCTTGACGAATATTTGCTGTGCTTCTGCCTCGATTTTTATTAGTGTGATAGATTAAGCCAAGGTGTTGCATACACGGTTTTATATATGCTCTTATATACTAAGCAAGTGATTAATGTAGATGTTCTTTCCTTCTCCTCTCCAAGTTTCATTATTTGATAAATAACTGGGCAGTGTTTCTTTTTTTCTTTTTTTTTTTTGGGTTGTTTGATATATGGTCTGCACCTGATGCTCTTGTTGTTCTCCATCTGTAATATCAACTTATCAAATATTACGGAATCCCATTTTCATTGGGAAGTGGAGGTCTAATTAGTATATATGGTTGGGAAGGCACAAGGATAGAGGGAGAGAGAGACGAGGGGTACTTTTGGGTTTTTCGTTTTTTCATACGAGCGTGGTGTATTGTTTGGTGTAGGAGAATAGAGGTCTAGGAGTTAGCTACCTATTTTTTGGCTCTGCCGCTACTAGGGTATATACCTTATTGGGAAGGTGATGATCTTTGAATTTAGTTGTCATTTTAACACATTGCTCCTGTACAGTGATGATTATCCCCATGGTTATTAAGAGATGATTTTCAATCGACGAACGTTCTTTGATTAGCTTTTTGATATTACCTTTATTAAAGATAGATATTATACTGGGTAATGATGTATTATTATACGATGATCTGTCTCACCTTTCTGTGCACATCAGTTCATGAGAATGTTCTGTTACGGGGTTGAATAGCCAAGTATCTTCTTTTGCTGTTTCTTTTCCACTTTTGAAATTACTAAATGTGTGTAATTTCATGATATTGTATTTGCGAACTGAGACTAAATTCATAATCTTGTTCCCAGGAAGTCAAGAGCCAGAAATGCAGCTCTCTTCTCTGTAATTTTGTGAAAACAGTCTGCACAGTTACTCCCAACAGTGTGTTTAGTAGGGTCATTGCTATGTTTATTCAGTGGGTAAGTTACCCGCTCGCTACTAATAGAACATCTTCTCTTTTAGGCCTCGCTTGATATTGGGGTAATATATGAAAGGGTAATAAAAGTCAATTTTGAGAAAATTAAGAATAAAATCTGTGAGTTAAGATGGTGATAGAGGGATAATTACATTTTTTGTGACTAAAAAAGGGAGAAGTGGGGTAATTATTACCTCAATATGAGGGTAATTATTTCCCTAGTGTGAGGAGGATAACTATCTCCCCTCAAATGAGGGTAATAGTTCCCGTTTTCTTTCATCACCACCACGTTATCCTCCCTGTCTCCACTACATTCATTTATTTTTACCTCTAATCACTTTTTTTTTCAATAAATTTGATTTTTATTACTCCTTAATATATTACCCTCATACCAAACAAGACCCTAATGTGTTAATAAGTTGGGTAGGGTTACACTATTATCACTTCATAATACTCACGGTTAAGGGTGGGTACTTTACTCGTTGGCTGGATCAAGTTTTTTTCCATTTAGGCTCCGTTTATATTGGAAGAAAACATTTTCAATGAAAAATTGGAAAATAAAATTGTTTTCTCATTGTTTGTTTATATAGAAAATTATTTCCCTAAACTCACTTTCTTTTGTTTGTTTGAATAAATATTGCTTAAGAAATGAAAGGAAAATTGTTTTCTTTTGTTTTTGAAAGAAAAATATTTTTCTTATAAATGGAAAATAGTTTTGCACAAATTTTTCTTCTCTTTGAGTTGGACCAAGCAAAGAATGAAAAATGAGAAAATAATTTTCCTGAAAAACATTTCTACAAACGGAGCCATAATAGTCAGTTAAAAATCAATGTTTACCTGTAAGTGTTGAATGACCGACAATTAGCGGAAGGAATATATACTTGTAAAACATAGACAAGCTGTACATGTATGTGCACTATATCAACAACGCTTTCATAATTAAGATCATAAATTTTGTTGTGTACTAAGTTGGATAATCTTTCTGCCATRAAGAGAATGTTGAGTAGTCTTAATCGCATGTACTAATGAAAGTAAATCAAGTTTTGAAAACAGAAGCATTTTGTGCCTCACAWTTGTATTAGTCAACCCCTATTAAGATTTGAAACTCCAACAACAACAACAGGAACAAACTGAACTAATATTTCAGATCAGAATATCACCAATTCTTAACAATTTACCTTGAATAATCGTCCATTTTGTTAATTTTAATCTTCTTTTGAGTATTAAAGTGTGGCATAATGGGTTAAGGCAGACTATGTAGTTCTTTGTTTTGGGGTTCATATGATGCTTCAATGCCCACAAAGAGCAGTAATTTTGACGAAATTTGAATGCCGGTTTTCTGTACCACATTCTAAATTTTTAACCAATGTAGCTGACATTCACGAAAATATATAATTTATGAATTAAACATTTTAGTACGAAATTCGAATTACTTAAAACTCTACACTCTATAGTATAAAGTTGAAATAATGAGGAGCAATATAATAATCCAACAACATTATTAGTTTGAACTTTGAACTTTGTAGTATACAATAATATAACAAAAAAGGGGGTTGTATTTGTAAAATGGCGCCAACCTTAGACAAACTTTGAGCCTAAGAAATGAACAGAAAAGCTTGTTAGTTTCGTATATGTTACACTGAGTGTAAGTGTCCTACGTTACCAATCTACCATCTCTCAGATCACATCTAACGTCTCTTTGAATCAAACCCATGACTTCCCAACTATCAGTTTGGTAGAACATTACACCATTCRCACCTTACTCAATTAATCTTCCTAACCTTRCTTTCTTCTTATTATTATTAGATAATATCATCTTTTCCTTCTTTAAAGCCCMTCACTTCTTCATCTTTTCCTTCCTCACTACTGTCTCTTCTCCATCCATTTTTCTGCCTTCGCCTTCACGCTCGCCTTTGCCGTGGTGGGTTTTGCCATGGCTGGCCTCAGTTCTGGTCCATTTCCTACCACTGACCTGGTAATGATGATAACATTCATTTTTAGTTTTTATTTTTAATAACAATGGTTTAATACTTCAATGTTATTTCATTATAGTTTCATGTTATA
>SNQN01008372.1:19002-29419 GCA_008642245.1 Bassia scoparia | reverse complement strand
TTGCATTCATTAATTCTACATTTTTTGTTGCAGTAAACGGTAAGACGTGATATTATATATTATAGTATATATATTTATATTATATATTTATATATTATTATTTATATATATTATTATATATATTATTCAGTTTTGACAACTCTAAAGCAAAGACAATACAAATCGAATATTAATTAATTTGACTAGCAATATGATTCACACAAAAAAACTCTAAAAACTGTAGTAAGTTGTTCATTGATATGTTTTGTTTCGATTCTTTATTATTTTTCTCACTTTGCACATTTTTAGATTGCTAGACATTCTGAGGTCTTTTTGTTTATGTGATTGGTTCGAGGTTCCGTTGGTATTCCTGCTTTTTGGCTTTGTGAGTTCATGATTACTTTCGGTGAGTTCTGACTTATACAGTTGCTTCTTGTTTAATTTGAACAACCTTTCTTTACTGTCTCTTGATTTTGATATTAAGTTTGTTTAAATCATTGTGATCCTTGCTAAACTGTAATCACTATAACATTTCATTGTAGCTGAACATGTTTTGCATTGTATTGTGTTACCTGATGTGTAGTCTGAGTGACGTTATCTTCCTACAGTATTTATTAATGCATGATATAGATTAATTTGATTCCTCCTTTACTGGGTCTACCGAAGAGGACACTGACTTCCAAATTCTCACTATTGCTTTGCTTCTTGGGTGTAAACAAAGTTTGGTGATAGCTTGCATTATGTTTTGGAAAATATGAATATATGGAACCAAATTCACGTTCTTCTCACATGTCTGAATGTCATGATTAAAATATATAATAATATATTATATTTCATATCTATCTAATCTAGATAACGATAAATATGATCTCATATATACTCATCTCATTTTATTATCCTATTAATATCATATTTATTTATCTTATATTCTTATTTATTCATATTTATTACTGAATATCATATAAAATATATTCTATGTCGACACTTCATCATGAAGCTTTCCCTTTCATTGATATGTGAAACATAGGATTCAATTCGAACCCTAATCATGTTACCTCAGTTTGCACGAATCACAGTATTTTACGGAAACCATAATCTTTCACATTTACATCTAATTTAATTATTCAAATTACCATCTTTATAACAATACGGAGTCACTAGGAAATATCCAGTTGATCACCAAAGGATTCACTTAGTAGTGATTGATTCACCACAAATAACCTTATACTTCTGTAACAAAATTAACAAGATTTTTTCGTTTTGATTTTCTTTATAATGACCACGAAAAGGCTAAAATCTACTGGTATAACTGAATAATAAAAAACAACCGCATCGTCTGTGCTCTTTGTATCATTCCGAGCAAACAAGGAGAACCACATTTCATTTTTCAGGATAAGTCAAATAAGTTTATCATTGCCAGCAATTAACACTTTCAAGAAACATTTTCAACTCTAATCACATCGAACATGATCAAACCTCAGAATTATATGTGGATTTAATTTATTTATTAGTAAAATTTTATTCTATAGATTACTGACAACCATCCAAATTAGACAAACTATTCTTTTTCCTATTAATCCATCGAATCTGCTTAGAAGAGGAAGCGGCAGGCAGCGCACAATCTCATTGATTGTTGAAAAATTACCTATGCAACGTCATCGTGGGAGGACACGCGCAGCGGCAAGGCGTAGAGGTGTGACACGCAGGGCAGCACGGCAGATGCGAGCAGACAGTGGCAGCGGCGCGCCAGCCACAGGCGACGCCGGCCCGTTCCCACTTGCGTTTTGATGATCTGAGAAAATGAATGCGTTGAGCATTAATTTGCATGATTTTGATTATGCGTGAGTAAGGAAGGTTGCTGTCGAAAATGCGTGAATGGATACGAATGATAGGTAATGCGTGATGAGACTTACAGGTAGTAATGATTAAAACATTTTCTACCCTTAACATAAAAGTTAATATTACATGCGATCAAGTGAATTTCGGTAAGTTATATCATATGTTTAATGACTGTCTAATTGGGTATCTCGAGTATGACCTCATTAGAAATAGTGTTGCGAAGAAGATGATAAGAAACAGTTGAAACTTGAATCCTACATAGCAAAAAGTGTTTCATTATATTGTATGATTTAGCCAACCCAAGCGTTGTCTTTTAGTAAAGTATATTTACTTACTTCATTTTAAGTTTGTAAAACATAGCACATGCAACACTATTGATGAACAATCAAAAACTAGGAAGAGCAGAAAAATCAAATGCACAGGAACGTTCTAAGCTGCGTTAGTTATATTCTTATAGCTCGCCTATTTATGTGTTGATATAAATTTATCTCGATGTGAAACCATACAACTTATTTGATAATAAGTTGATATGATTATACTTCGTTGAAATATATTTAAAAAAAACTGTAGAAGTACAAGAATCGACGCGATTGAGACACAAAAAGGAAAATCTTAACGAAAAGACAATCGCTCACCCAATCTCACATGGTTCTTGTTCATAGTTGTAGTGCTAGGTTTGCAACTATATAAGTGTGCTAATGTGAATTTGTGTCGATTTTTTTTTTTAAGCCACCAGATCTGCCATGCGCAGAGGCATCATCTGCCTAGGTCAGCGCATTGGTTGGTATTTTAAAACAAACAAAAAATGACTATGCCTACGTGGATGTAATGGAACTGCAAGCGGTGAGACTAGAGACAGGCGGCTGGGGTAGACGAATTATAAATGCAACGGTGATTAGTAGTGGGGGCTGATATCATGGGCAAGGCTATCAGCGTATACACACGTATCAGATTATGCTTTCATGTTAAAGGACATCATTATAATTCCCCTTGTAGATTCAAAAAGTCCCAACCAGTGCTTCCTAAGTCAGACACGAAAATTGACGGAATCATCCCCTAAGGACTATACCGCGGATTGATTTCACCAAAGTCAATTTCGAAGAAATCGCGATCAATCCTTACAAACAAACCATTCCATTCCATCCAATCCAACCAAAATCGATTATATGATTAAATTACATATTAAAGAATACGACGAACATTACACATTTGAATAACTCAGATTTATATCCACCACTCCGAGCTCACTCATCCCATGTAGAAGTGGTATGGTCCACTACCAACTTCAATGCTCATTGAGCAACAAGTCGAAATAATTTCATTTTATTTAAAGCTAAGCGAACATAATATATAGAGCAATTTGAAGCAAGATTTCAAGTCGGAAATGTGGGAGACTTTACACGTAATATCTTCGAGAATAATTACATTTGGAAGCATACAACAAGAAATCATAATTACTGATACAAATTGCGTCGAAAATAAAATGAAAAACGGCTATCTCTCTCTTGAAAAACGCCTTTGATCGATCCGCTAAACAAGACAAGCAAACATGTTAGTATTGACGAAAAAGGGCCTTTGATCGATCCGCTAGACAAAACAAATAAACATGTTAGTATTGACGATAATAATAAGCAATGACGAAAATGAAAATGACATTGATAAAAAAGAAAATGAGAAGATTAATCCTACGTATTTACATGCAACAAGTGAAAGGTGGGTTTCTACATTTTATTAGTTTAATTGAAACTCAAAATAATTATTAGTCAACTTAAAAGAATGCGAAATGAAGGTTTTGGGCGAGTAACCTCAGAGTTATACCTTGATTTCGCTCGTCGATTTGATTCAAAAAAAGAGTGCTAGAACTCGTATTTTGTGTTTTTAGTAGCAAGAGAATGTAAGTGAGAAAACGAGAGAGTATGTGAAGCTTAGCGACGTATGCCGTATTCTCGTAACGTGTCCTCCTCGAAAATGAGGAAAAGAGGGTATTTATAGGCACAAAAAACCAAAAATGAGCGTATATATGCTCAAAACTAGCGTATATACGCTCAGAGGAGCATATATACGCCCAGAGGAGTGTATATATGCCCGTCTTGAGCATATATACGCTCAGAGGAGCGTATATATGCTTCTCAGAGCGTATATACGCTCGATTATTTCCTACCTTTTTTACAAAAATTCTGATTCTTCTTGATTCTTCTCGGATTGGATGAACCTAGACACCCCCTTTTGCAAGAAAATACGGTTCTAGGGGGTTCTAGAACATTCCATGTATTTTTTTGGTATTTTTTGATTTTTTTCTGTATTTTTTGTGTATTTTGATTTTTGTAAATATTGTAAAATTCATAGAAAATTGAAGATCACCATTATAAATTATTTTAAAAAATCCTAAAACTAAATAGAAAATTCTAAAAATAGAAAATAAATAAAAGAAATAAAAGAAAATACTTTTTGCCTCTTATTTGACCTTTGCCTCATGATTTCGAGCATGACTTCACATATTTCGAGCTTTTTTTTACGAGTTCAACTACGTCTTTCAGAATCAAATCGATCACGAAACGTGGTATATTTCATCATCGGTTACTCATTTGGGGAGACACATTTGGGTGTCTACAATTACTAAATTAATACTAGTCGAAAGAAGAGGTAAATCGGTTTTGGGTTTTACAAAAAAAAAAAAAAAGAAAAAAAAGAGGAGAAGTCGAAAGTCAGAGAGGCACGAGAGAAAGGAGAGAGAGAAGGGTTGTGCACCCACTGCTGCTGCCGCGTGCCCGCTGCTGCTGCCGCTGAGGACCACCGCCGGTCCTCCCTCTTCCTCTTTCTCTTCTTATTTTCTTCTTCTCTTCCATGTTTTAAATTCATGATTTAATTGATTTTGATGTTAAAGTTTATAATCAAACCACTTATACAATTATTTTGAATATGTTGTTAGTATTATTAACTTATTTTGATGATTTCAATTAGAATAAAATTTTTCAGATTTGATTAAGGTTGAATTTAGGGCTTTAAATTGGGGATTTTCATGTTTTAAGGGTTAGGATTGTTTAATACTTGTCTCTATGATATTTGATTCTGTTGACAATAAAAATTGAATTTTTAGGGCTTAAATAAATTTCAGATTTATTTATAAGTGTATTTTGGATTTTGATGATTCTAAATCATGTTTTGTATGAAATACTTGTTTATGAATAATAATATATGTATACAAGCTTAAACCTTCTCTTTTACAAGTTTAATAAATTTCAGATTTCTTTAAATATTTTGAAGTTATTAGTGTGTGAAAATATTGAGTTTTCACTTCAAAATCAATGACTTATATATAGTACTATCTAGTATAAGCATGTTTTGAATTGTTGAATGTTTTGGTATGAAAAAGAAAATTCAGATTTATTAATGAATTAAAGGGCTGATTCCTGTTTAAAAGATTGTTTTCATGATTTTCAAGCTAGGACTATAGTATAATATTTTACTATCAATGGAGGTTTTTGTGAGGCATAAAAATAACTTTTTAGGCACATTAAAACTATTTAGTATTGCTGTGTAAATTAAATGTCAAGTGTGTTGATTCAAGTTTTGCTATATGATTAGGAGGAGACTTCGTAGAGGTCGATTTCTAAGTGTTAAAGTGGCTTGTCGCTCGGTTTATTCCAAGGTAAGTACTACTTGCGGAATCCTGATCTAAAGTTGTTTGAGGATGTTTGAGAACTTAGAGGCATGAGTAGGAAACATCCATGGAATTGTTTGCAGCCACGAATAATATTATCTATTTGTCTGGTCTATATTTGTGGAAATTGAGGAATAAATGTGGGAAATGTTTTACTCTTGAGGATGTTACGAAGTTTGTTAATGGTCATTTGCTTATATGAGCTGGTTTGGTCAAAGGATGGATTTAGTGGGTCAAGTAAAACTTGTCACATGAGGTGTTATAAATACAAGAATGAATTAAGTGGAGTCAAGTATCACTTGCTTCATGAGGTAAATTTTGATATATGGTTGAATTTAATGGAGGTAAGTGTATCTTACTCCATGAGGAGATTTTATTACTCAGTCATGAATGATGTATGAATTGACTAAGGATGTATTCAAGTCTATTGCGAGGTTAGTTGGCTTGGCCAACAGGTTTATTAATTGAGGAACGGTTAGGTTAAAAAGAGTTTCAATGTGAATTGTGGTCTGTTTGTGAGTCAGTGATTTGACTATAATTAACAGTTAATAAATTATGTAATGAGCAATAAAACTCTGGATTTTGTACACGTCCGGAGTATAGTATGACAATCAGGGGTTGGGTTGCGATTTTATTCGCTTCCTTCCGAGGGCCGTTTGATCAACGCATCCCTCTTCAGGTTTTTTTACTATTACTTTCATTCTGGATATTTTAATATCTGATAGGGGTTAGTTGAATCTCACTAGCTTCGGTGATGGAGTCGCGCCGTCACCATTTTGATGCTTTCGACGGAGAGGCATGGGGTTGAGGAATCTTGTGTCTGATGACACTTGGTGTTTGGTTGATGTTCCTAAACTGTGAACATGGGTTGAGGACAACCTTGTCGATCTGTTGCTCAAATCATAACAAATGTACTAAAATGTATTGAGTCATATATTGGAGTCAGTGGAATTATTTTGCAGTACAATCTAGTTAGCAGGAGCTGTTGATATTTTGGATTGTATTGTTTGGAGCAGTTGTATGTAATAAGTAGTGATATATTGGCCTGGTTTGGGATCATTTGTATATGCATATATTGTCTAGTGGTTATGAACACCACAATTGGCTTTCTTTTGTTCTAACAGGTGTTCGTAACTCGGTAGTTCAGTTTTTTAGGGAGATGCTGTCCGTTTGTTTTTTCGTCTCGTATGTCGTATGTACTCAGCTTTGCTGATTGCGTGTTTTGTTTTGTGTATTTCCACATTTCTTTTCTTTGTGGACTTGTGATGATCTATTTACTTGGAAATTATGGGAGCAGGCTTCTTACAGGATTTGCAATCTGGTGACTAGCCTTGGATGTTGGGTGATTGAGAGCCGATCGTACTTAAATAATTGGAAATTTCTCAGGTAACCCTGAGGTTTGGCTAATAGCTCTTATTACACTGAGGTTTCAGGATAGGATCAGGTAACCCTGAGTCAGGAGGTATAATAGCTCACGTGACCTACCGTTACTTTTCCGTTAAAAAACACTAGCACCGTTACTTTTCCATCCATTTCACATTTACCCTAACTAAATTAACCTAATTAGCACCTAAAACTGACTAATTAAACCCTTAAAAAATTAAAATTAAAATATAATACACTAACCTTAATAATTACTCCACATCAATACATCATCAATTCATCTTCTTCCCACCATTGTCATCTTCTTCCTCCACTGTAACTCCTCATTGATTTCACCTCCATTGTTGCCCAATCAACAACAATGAAGCTTGAGTTAATTTAATCCCCAAATTTAACTAATAATAATAGCACCTAAATTCTTCTGATTTCTTATCACATATCATTAACTTAATTTTCATCAAAAACCCCTAATCAATTTGAGCCTTTGAATGGCGAAACACCGCCATACTCCTCTAATAGCAACAACGAAAGATGAATACTCGAGCCTCAGCAACCCTCACCTCTCTTCCCCAACCCCATCCCACTTCCTCCGCCGCCCCATAAAGCCCATGCGATCCTAAAATAGTCATTACCGGCATCCCGACCCTTCGACGATACGACGCCGACCCTACAAATATTATGTGATCCTTACGTTTTCATTGTATCTCTTACTCCAATCCACATATGCTAATGCAGTCAGGCAAACGGAGCGATGGATTCCTGACGACAATGGGAACGCGTAGGACAGCACGCCAGCGTCGTCGTCGTGTGTTCGACAAACCTACGGACTTCGCACCGATGAATTCTCCGATCTTCGAAAGGGAAGACTTATTCTAATGTGATTGTTATAATCGAAATGATTTTGTCATGTAGCCGTATCTTCGTATTAAACGACAATCAAGATTTGTGACTCGAATATGCAGTATCTTGAGACAGCTCTATATCATGCTTAGCCTTTTGCAGTCTGGTTGAATTGCTTGAAGGTTTGGGTTGAAAGATGAAAATGGTGAATGATTGAAGGTTCTGTAGTGAGAATGAAATGGTGAATTGATGCAAGGTCACGGTGCGTTGGTTTGAAGGAAAGAAGGTAGATTGAAGGAGGAGGAAGCTCATGGTTTTTTTTTTTTGATTTAAGTTAATTTTTAAATTAGTTTATGTGTTAAATGAGTAATAGGTTAGTTTTAATGTTAATTGGATGGAAAACTGACGGCGTCAGTCTTTTTTAACGGAAAAAGTAACGGCAGGGTCATGTGAGCTATTATACTCTGACCTCAGGGTTACCTGATCCTATCCTGAAACCTCAGGTGTATAAGAGCTATTAGGCCAAACCTCAAGGTTACCTGAGGAAATTTGCCTAAATAATTTGTTCATGCATCGTGAACCTTACAAAACGATTTTATAATTTGAGTTTATTATGTTTGAAAAGGAATTATATCGTTATTTGTGAATAAGGGCCTTGATGGTTCCAACTTGTCAAATGAAATTTTATATTTCAGATTTTAACACTTTGGTTTTGAACTATTTTCTATCTTTGATTTCCGCTGCAAAATATTATTTTAGCCTAAACGTTTTAACACGTGGCAGTGACATGTCAATAGTCCTCCGTATTTTCAGCTTAATATTTCGCAGGTAAAGTGGAGAATTATTGGGGTGTTACAAATAGTCTGTTACTTGGAAGTTTAGAAATATCGAGTGGGTGACGACATCAAGATAATAGGCACGTAAAAGCTAATGATCGTTGTAGGCGTGTGCCTTTATCAGGCCTACGTCCTATGTCAATTTTGGGGTTGAACCACAGATTCCGCACGTGAGTGCGTTGGAGGGTGTTGTCGATAGAGGGGATCGTCACCGCGCGTGCCTATACAGGTTAATCACGGACGCCCGAAACATTGGTGCCAAACTAATGGTCCCACTGTTTGGTCTGGTAACCAAAGTGTGGGTTCGGGGTCATGGTACGGATAAGATCTTTGACCCAATTCGCCGCATGTAGCGGCCTCTACTCGGTCTCATTGTAGTTCCATAAATCATAATCATTGAATTCAAAGAGCCTATCGATTTGACCTTAAAAAGCGCACTAAATAAATATTATTACAAGAGTTGGTTTCTATTATGCATGTATCGCTACCTATCCTAACGATTGTGACCGCTTCGAATTAATCAAATTAATATGGTGCCTAAAATCCATTCATCCATAATTAATCTGAATTTAATGTGATTCAAGCAAATTCTGGTCTTGATTAAGTAATCGAAAGATTCATGTATGTGCATAAGAATCAAGGATAATAATATATACAAGAATTGAAAACTCAAATATATATAAATCAACTCACCTTGTATCGCTACCAAAGCAAAAGGAAACAAAAATTAGTGTATCAAGAGTTTTGTTTCCATTTGAATTGCTTATCACAACAAAGGAAATCGTTAGTATTATTGACAATTACAATTAAAATAATTGCGATAAGTCGAAAACGATTGAAAACGAATGAATTTACATGATTGAAAACTAAAAGCAAAACGAAATTCAATGTATTATAATAATAATCGAAATTAATAACAAGAGAAGAGAGAAAATTTGATTGAATAGCCTCAGAATTTGTACCTAAATCCGCAAAGATACAACTCTGAAAGCTGCGACGAATTCGAGGGACTTTTGATTTTGAGAGTGGTTTGTGTGTTGTGGATTGAATTTGAATGTGAGAGAGACTTTTGAGAGCTTTGAGTTGCACTTCGTATGATGATTTTCATTGATCTTCGATTAAGCACCGAAAACACGTATTTATAGGCGTATACAGGAAGATAAAAAAAAAGCAAAAACCAAAAATCGGGTATACACTGAAAACCGTATATACAAAAGAGAGATCCGTACATATGGTCATATGGACTGTATATATGGTTCCCTCAACCGTATATACGGTTGAGGTGACGTGGCTTGCCAAGTCACACAATGTATATCCGATTTTGGTTTTCGTTCGGGTATTTTTATCCGTATTTTCTTAAACTAACCTACGATTCGGGAATTATCCTTTATCCGATTTATCCTTTTATCCAATTTTTTCTTGTTTGGAGCTCAAGCTTAATCTTCTAGAACATTTCAGATCGTTCTCGAATTTTCTGGATTTCACTTAGAATTTCTGAATTTATTTATTTTTGAAAATCATTTCGCAAACTTGTAAAAATCATAGAAAATCATAGAAAAATCGTAAAAAAATATTAATAATAATGTCGAACTTATAAAAATAAGAGGAATAAGACGAGAATGAAAAATCGTAGAAATGACCTTTAGAAATAATTCTTAAAAATCATTTTGCTAAAAAATGGCCTAAAAATAGAAAATAATTAAAATAAATATTTTCCTCCTATTATTAGGCCCTCGGTGTAGGATTTTGAACTCAACTTTAATTCAACTCATGCAAAAACTAAAAGTGGAAATATTAAACGAATATAAACATTAATTGCATCGATTTACGTGTAATTTTTTTATGCTTCTTAAATTTATACTCCCTCCGTTTTTTTTAG
>SNQN01008372.1:0-18977 GCA_008642245.1 Bassia scoparia | reverse complement strand
ATGTTAAAATGTTCCATACCATTATGGAACGTTTTTAAGAGTTGATTGAGTTGAATAAAATAGTTGAGTAAGTTGGGTAAAAAAGTTGAATAAGTTAGGTAAAAGAGTAAATGTGTGAATGAAATTTTATGGGAAATAGTAATTTTGGGTGAAAAGATTGTGGTAAAGTATGAAAGTTGACTTTAGAAAGAGGTAAGTCATTAATGTTAGAGTAAATAAAGTAGGTAAATGTGAAAAAAGTTATTTTTAAATTGGTTTTGGAACAATATTTAAAAAACATCCCAAAATAGAAACTGGAACAACTAAAAAAAACGGAGGGAGTACCATTTTAGAAATATATTTAGTCTTTCTGATGTCCTAGGGTACCGTTAGTCCGTTGGCTATCTAAACATTAAAATAGGTACACGAATGACATTCTAGCTAGCCATTGTATATCTTCCGTAATGTCAACTGAGATTCAAATATTCAATGACACACATTAACCAGATGAAAAACTCTATTTCATAGCACAGTTTAAACAACTAACTTTGATTGAATAGACTTTTCTACCCTTATTGCATTGGGGTTAAGATTCCCTAGAGTTTCTCAAGATATCTAGGGGTTAGATTTACTTTAAATCTAGACCGTTGAAAAACATCAAATGATTGTCATTACATACAATGGATGGGACCATTGCAAAATAAAAAAATGGAAAATATACAAATTGTATGAAAATCTACCACTAGGTATTGCATTAATCTAGCTATTTAATTCACTTTCTTTCACTCTTAACTTTCTTCCTCATATGAATGAACAGATCTGAAATTTTTTTCATGACTTCAACTTCTTCATATCCAATAATTTTATCACAATATTATATCTTTCAAAAAATCAGAATTACTATTCCAATTTTTTCATTTCTTGTTCATGTCAAAAGTATTAACCTTGCTATTAACTTTTTTCTTCATCTTTCTTCAATAATATACCCAATAAGCCTTTACATCAAAATGACCCTTTTCAAACTTTAACTCCAACTAATACAAGAAAATCAAAAAATTTTGTCTCACATATGTTTTGACTTCATTTTACAGATCGTAATACATGTATAGTTGATGTTAATATTTACTGTTGTATATACATCTTGAATTACATGAAAAAATATGATGGATGTACAATACAAGAAATTGGATGTACATTATAAGATCTTATATGAACAATATAGGGTAGCTAGATTGTTAACACGTTAATTGGAGTGTGTGTTGAAAGCTATTGTCGATGTATGTACAATAATTTGGGATTTTGATGAACAATCTGAATTAGATTTTTATTGTGATTTTTGGTTTTATACTTACATTGTGATTATTATCTACAAATATTATTAAAAGACGTTCTATTGCATGTAAGTGCGTCACGTGTCACTTTTATTTCAACGTGGGTGTGCCAGTGGATCCTCATATTGTCCAATAGAAATTGCTCCATGTCAATCATCATACAATTGCAATCTACAATTTATTATTATTATATATTATTATTATTATTATATATTATATGATTATTATTATATATTATTTTAGTTTCTTAATCTATATCTATCTATTTATTACTAACATATAAAAACATTCCCCTAAAAATCTATGAGTTCATTCTCTTGTACCTCTATTCGAATTTTTCCATTTTTTCTCTAGGCCCCACGCCGACTATTTGTCATTGCTCTTTTTCTACAATTCAATGAAACACAAAATAGACAATATTTAAATTTTCCCTTTGGTCTTCAACAGTTCTACCTCCCCTGAAATTATTTGTTTCATCTTCTTAATCATTCATTATACGATAACTTTTTTCATATTCTTAACCTCGCCAATTGTTATGTTACATTTCCAATAAATTGTGGCAACAAATTTCAATTATTGGATAGTATGTTTATATACATTGTACTAGAGTTTCCAATAAATTGCACTTGCATGTTTTGGTATGTCTTTTCTCTTACTCCTCTTTATTTCATCAATCATTTGTGAGTTTTGTATCCTTTATCTTTCTATTAATCGATTTTATAATGTTTTTTGTTCTCTTACAGAGTTTGTTCATGTAGGTTTTCTTCAATTGATAATTTACCTCAATCTTAGCTAATATATCAAAAATTGGGTTTTGATAATTTTATTGTTGTCTTTGAGTTGTCAATTTGTGTATATGCATGCCTTTTTATTGGTTAGTGATTGTTTTGCATATATATACAAATATTATTAAAAATGTGTTCGTATTGTATGTGATATAATTAAGGTAATGTACTATTGCACAATTGTGGGATTTTTTGGTTTTCTTTTCAATTTTGTTCCGCCTGCCCAAATGGCCCAGGACGCCCACGTGGCTTACTGGTGGGTCCCTCGTAGTCCAAAGAAAGGGGACTGTGGGCCCCACAGGACAAAAGGTTCACCACACAAGGTGCAAGACAAAGTCTGACACAGGGTCAGATCGCTGTCCCACCATTGATAAAATGATGACAGTTTGTCCCACATGGGCAAACATCAACTGACATCCTCACCAAATCCCTACAACAAGGGAGTTGGAGAGTCCACTCCAGGTCATTATTCTGAACCCACCGAGTCTAGTCTAGCACTATATATTCTAGCTTACTCGACTTTCAGTTAGGTCTCTTTGCTTGACTTAAGCATCGGAGGGGCTTTCCGGAAATTCCCCCGGGTATGTCACCTTTGTTTGTGTTTGCGGTTGGCCAGGAAGAGGACCACAGTGTCAGTTCTCAAGACACGACGGAAGCACGTGCTGTGCAACAGCTGTCATCCCCAGTTTATTTTACTCACCCTACTTGTCTTATTGTTATTCTTTTGTAAGTTTATTGAACAGGAAAGATTGCGCCGTCTGTGGGATGACAAGCAAAGCCATGCGTCAGTTACCTTACGGTGCTCGTTGATGTTCAGCCTGCCAACAGGCAGGCCCGCGGGAGGGGCAACCCTCCAGAGGGAGACACGCCACTTCACGCGCCTGGGCGTTGTTCGGGCAACGCTGCAGGGGATGAGATCGGACCATCGCACCTCACCCATTCGCTTCCTCAGCCAACGTTAACCCTATTGGTAAAGGCAGAACTTGATGCCTTTGCTAGAAAGGTGACTCTCCCCACAAGCAGTTGACCAATCGGGGCAGAAGGCGAGGCTCAGCCCGACGCGTAGTCAACCAGGCGCGCAGCCCGCCTCACGGGCCGACTCAGGCATCTTTGCCAGGCCTGCCTCACCCTCTTAGGCCACGTCCAGGACCTTTCAGGTCTCGATCTCCCTCGCGGTTGGACGCTCTCAGCGACAACGCCCCTAGCGAGGCTCAGGCCCTGCATCCGACCAGACAGGTAGAAGATGTCTTCCCCAGGTCAGTCGTTCGAAACAGGACCTCTCTGACGCTCGGACGATCATTGAAGAACAGGCGTCGAGGGATAATCTGGATTGCCCGTTCCAATCAATCAAACAATCGCCGAACCTTAGGGCGAAGCTGCTGCTCTCAGCCTGGGCCTCCCCTTCTACCGAGGAGACTCGGCGACACCTCTGCTCCAGACCTCAGCGGTCCTATAGCGACAATGCAGGCCACTAGAAGTCGGTCACTCACCTAACGTAGCAATAATCACTCGAGAAAGGTGCACAGCAACCCAACACGAGAAACCGCCCACACCGGCAGAACAGTTCCGATCTTCAGAGTCAGATCAAGGCAGAACGGGGAGAAGGCCCAGAATCTAAGCCGGACAGCCAATGCACGACACCTCGATACGCATCGACCCACATGCTCAGCAGGAGACGAAGATCATGGACACCTGAGGATCCGCAAACAGAAGGGTAAAGGGTCACCAACCATCGAGACACTATTGACGTGTGCGTGACACTCGGGAATCACGAAGTCACATGGGGCCGCACTACAAAGACGTCAAAAAGAATGCGCAGAGATCCCAGAGACGGGTAGTGAGGCCTACATGGTGTCTCGTTTTTACACCCACCAACATCTAGAAAAGTATTGCTCTCACTTGGTTCAGTGAATTGCGCGAAATATCTGGCTGTGAACATTTACCAATTTTACTGTTTTAGAGGCTTTGTTCAAACAACAATTTATTAACTTGCGTAAAAGACACAAAGAAAACTAGCTGCATTTAATGAGTTTGAAACAAGGCAAAACTGAAAGGCATTGTTCTAGTTACATAAAGCGATTTTCAATGCCGAATCTCTGGCATTTTCGAATCTTGGGAAGACAATGTTGCTTTTTCGCCCTCCATGTCAGGGCCTCAGACCTAGACCGGTTAAGCAGGACTGTATTGGAGGGCATCACAAAATATTCAGAGGCTCTGGCTCTGCCCAAAATACATCAGGGCCTCTGAGAATTAACAACATGCATCGATGATCAGCCCTCCTCCGAGGGCAAGAGAAAGACAGGTCGACAACCGGGGTGATCCCGCTCAAGCAAGAAGCCCAAGCTCAGGTGGATGGAGGGATGACCCTCGGTACAAATACCAACAGGAGAGATATTTTTCTCGGACATCAGCCCCTGGATATTCTTCCGACACATGTTCCATTCGAACTACGCCTAACCGCGGACAGGAACCTTTGGTGGCGTAGTACCATCGGAATGCGGACACACTACCCGAGACTGTCGGTGTAGTTGAAGCAAGCCATCGATCACCGGCAAACGAAGGCAAGCTCAACCAGGTATTCTCCGCAAGAAGGACACCAAAGATCAGGGCCAGCCTCGGCGGGCGGAATGAGCTCACCCACTGCCAGCAACGAAACCATGAAGTACGGGATTGTCATATCGGGTGGAAGTGCCTCAAGAGGCCCGAGCAACCGTGGCAGGAGCGTCATCTGGAGGACCTCACGCACCAAAGTCTTTGAAGGTTGGTGGAAGAGTTACCTCCCAGCTGTCCAGCAATGGATGGACAATTTTGAGTATCAACGTCTTTCGACGAGCTTCAGCCACGACCCTATTTCCCCTCCCTCACGATGACCCCTTGGTCGCGAAATTCAAGAGTGTCTAATGCTCGGTGTGAAACGAGTGCTGGGGATAGCGGCAGTTCCTCATGACATTATCACCTTCGACTGTTTGCAGAAGTTGAAATATTCTTCAAGTCCGGACCTCATTGCTTCAGAACATCCCTTGAGTCCGCGTTCGGAGGGAAGAGGAACATACCCAGAAGGGGTCATCAAGTTGCCGTCAGAATCGGGGAGAAGGGACCTGGCTCGTGGCAGTTCAGGTGTTACTTTCACCGTCGTCGACATGACCTCCCTACAACATCATTCTCGGCAGACCCACACTTCAATCGCGGTAAAGGCTTCTATCTCCACTTATCAGTTGCTTTACAGTATGAAACGGATTCTGGAAACTGTTGGTCGGTTATATGGCAATCAACGCTCAAGCCAGAGAGTGTTATGTCAAATAGCCTCCGCATGCCGACCACTGAGCCTTCAGTCTGGTTCAAAAGAGGAAAGACCCCCTCAAAGAAGGAGCCCTTCACCGGGCTAGATGTGAATCTTCAGCGAAAATGTGAAGCGGTATAATCGGCTCAGCCTGCGGAGGCAATTGAAGAAGTGCAGATTGATGATGACCCCAACACACACCGTATCGGGTCGGGAAGTCACTTAGCATCCGCACACCCGGGAGCTAATTGGTTCTCGACCACTTCGAGATGTTTTCGTGATGTCTTCGCATTTTGATGCAACAGAGATGCCCTCGACGGGATTGACCCTCAGTCATGGTACACAAGCTCAGCATTCAAGGAGGGGCATCGTAGTTATCAAACAAACGCTCAGACATCAGGGGCAAGAGAGGAGTGAGGCGGCAGCCTCAGAAATCAAGAAGGCTACTCGAGGCAGGCTTCATTCCGAGGGTCAATACCTCGAATATGGGTATGGCCCAATTTAGTACTGGTCAAAGAAAACCCAATGGGACATGGCGCTATGTGCGTGGATTTCACTGACCTCAACAAAGCATGTTCCGAAGGATGATTACCCTCTGCCGAAGATCGACGCTTTGCGGTCGACTCTACTGCCGGGCATGCCCTATATTCAGCTTCATGGGATGGGCCATGCGCTGGTATCATCAGATCCCCGATGGCCAAAGAGGACCAACCCCCACACTGCCTTCATTCACTCGCAAGGGGTCTATTGCTACAAAGTGATGCCATTCGTTCAAGAACGGCAGGGCACCTACCAACGCTGGATCGACAAAAATTTTCTGAAAGGACAAATCGCGGTAGAACGTGGAATCTACGTCGATGACATGATAGTCAAAAAGCCGCAAGATAGAGGATCATGTGTCGGGGACCTCAGGGAAGCATTCTCCCTTCCCTCAGGGAAATACAACATGATAACTTAATCCCAAAGAAGTGTGTGTTCGGAGTTCGGGGAGGAAAGTGTCTCGGATTCCTGGTCCGATGAAAGGGCATCGAGGCCAAACCCTGACAAAATTCAGGCAATCATCAACATGAGTCCCCAAAGGTCGGTCAAAGAGGTCCAGAGGCTCACTGGTTGCATGGCGGCTTTTGGAGTCGGTTCTTATCTAGGGTCAGCAGACAAAAGCCTAGGCCTTTTTCAAAACATTGAAAGATCCTCATTCAGCTGGGCATGAAGAGCAGAGGCCAGCCTCTTCCAGCAACATAAAGCAGCATTTGTCCAGTCTTGCCCGAAGTTGGTCTCCCCCTTGCCGAGGGAACCACTCTTCCTAATACTTGGCAATCTCGGACGTATGCATTGAGCGCTAGTCCTCGTTGCGTGAAAGGGCAAGACTCAGCACCCGGTGTTACTTCGTAAGTCATGCCTATCGGGGGCTGATTTCTCGCATACTCTGAGATCGAGAAAATGCGTGTACGCTCTGTGATAGCCAGTCGGAAGGCTTCAAGCCTTACTTCCATGCCATCCCATTCAAAGTCCTTAACCGGAACAAGCCCTATCAGAAAAGTTAATCGAATAGGAGAAATCACTCGACACGTGATGACAGAATGGATCGGATAGTTAAGCCGATTATGGACTGGAATACGAAGCCCAGACGAGCAATAAAGGCTCAGCATTAGCTTGATTCATCGTCGAGTGCACAAAAGGCCAGCCTCGGTAGCTGAGGCCGGAAGGCTGGGGAGGGTATGTGGATGGTCGGCCACCAAAGGATGGAAATGGGGCAGGCATCCTTCATCAAAGCAGGGACAATGGAGACAAGTTCGAGTTACGCAGTCAAAGATTCGGTTCTCAGCACGAATAATGACAACCAGTACGAATCTGTTCATCCTCGGATACAGAGTGTCTAGGCTGCTGGGGCTAATTCTCTAAAAATCAAGTCGACAAACTCGCAACTGATTGATGGGTCAAATCAACGGGGAGGTTCGAGGCTAAGGAAGACGGGATGAAGATTGTATTTAAACAAGTACGGGAGCTTTCCCAGAAGCTCAAACATTTCTCTATAATCACATCCTCGATCTGAAAAAACAATCAGGGCAACTAGCACTGGTCTCGCTTAGCCAGCTCAGCGAGTTCTCTCGAGCCATCCCGGACAAATCACATGGGAGGTACTTAAGCGAGCCTAGCATTCAACGAGCAGTCCACCATTTGCCCCATTGATTCGGGGGGCGACCTGGATGGACCAGATAGTTCGATACCTTCGGGACGAGCCAACTCCTACGACCCAAAACAGGCTGACAGCGTAGGCAGGACTCAGTCCCGATTTTGAGTGGTACGAAGGCAGGCTCTACAAGAAATCCTACACCGCCATTCCTCTGCGCTTCGGTGCTGACACCGGATGAAGGGGACTAATCCTCCGGAAATCCACTAAAGGGCTTGTATACTTTGGCAGTCATCAAGGGCAAGAACCATGGCGGGAAAGGTCCTTCGGGCAGGATATTACTGGCCACGCTCAGGCAAGAAGCTCAGGACCTTGATCCAGAAAATGTGAGAAATGCCAGAAGAACGACTCGATTTCCTCACCGACCTGCCAACCAACTACTCGGCCATTCTTGCCCACCTGCCATTCGACAAGTGGGGCGATGGATCTGCTCGGGGCCGTTTCCCCAGGCTTCGGATGCGGCACGGAAGTTCCTTCATAGTCGCAGTGGAACTACTTCACCAAGTGGACGAGGCCGGAACCTCTGGCCTCCATCACCGTGAAAAGCAAGATCCAGGCCAATTCATCTGAGAAACATCATCACCCGGTTGGAATTACCTCGGGTTCTTGTAACAAGATTAATGGAAAGGCAGTTTGTCAGTGAGGCCACTAAAGAGTACTGTGCTCGGTTCGACATCAACATCCGAGCAAACTTAGTAGACAGGCCTCAGACCAATGGACAAGCCAGAGGCTGCCAATAGGTCATCCTCCGAGGAATTAAAACTAAGTTAGGAAGGCTTCTAAAAGGGCACTTGGGTCGATGAACTACCCGCGTGGTTCCTAATGGTCGGCTCGTACCACAACCAAAAGAAGCTACTGGTTCATTACACCCTTTTCCTGGGATTATGAGCAGTGAAGAGTCTACCTGTAGAGGTCGGCATACCATCCCCTCGGGTCACCTTTATATCACGACCAGAACGAAGAGTACAAGAGATCGACCATCGACCACTGCCCGAGACCCGAGGTAACGCCTTGTTGAAATCCATCTCGTACAAGCAGAAAAATCACAAGGTATTTCAAATCAGAGAGTTCCAAGACTCGGGAGATACAGGGCTGGTGATTGGGTTCTGCCAGGAGATTCGAAGCGACAGGTCATGGGAAAATCAATTGGGTAAACTCAACCCCAACTGGGAAGGTCCTTATCGAGTTACAGAAATGGTTGAGACCCGGGACTACAAGACTTCGAAAGACACCGATGGCAAAGCTCTCCCTCGGCCATGGAATGCAGACAACTTGGCGCAAATCTATTATCTAAGGTTATCAAGACTTGTTCACAATCTTAGTTACTATATTGCCTGATAACCACGACAAAGCACTCGGTCAGATCCTCACGGATTCCCTGATCCTGAGCAACCGATTGCTCAGTCAGCTCTGCTATGACTAGCACTCGTTGTAACTCTAATAAAAGCATAAAATAAATTCTTCCTTTACTGCGCAACTTTCTCAAATCACAATGGTCTGCCCTCGGAATAGCAAATGCTCGACCCTCTCGAGGCCAAACTAGCCCGGAGGCAACCCCATGGAAAAGCAAACGGTGGAACATCGCCAACTCCTGGCGGACAAAAGGCCAGACGAGAAAAGCAAGCCAGTTTGCATCAAAATAAAAAAACAAGTAAGAACACTGGCCATATGCAAAGAAATATATATATATAAATAAAAGCCAGCGTTCGGCTGCAAAGACCAGATAAACCATATCAAGTAAACCAGCATCGCTGGCAAATAACTGATTACTATTGTGTGCCTCTAGTAAATCCTTAAGCTCTCACGGGCATGCTTCTCTGTACTTTCAACAGAACTACACCCTGCTCCAATCTCATTCGCTTCGATTCCCTTCACTCCACTCCAATACAAACGCGTCAATCCCCATCGCTAAATACAAATTATTCGATCTTTGCACCAAAGGCCCTTTAGAACGCGTCACTATATTCTCCATATTTACTCTCCTAATATCTCATTTTTGTCAGAACCTATGACATTAAGCCCGTCACAATCAGTATTTTAAAGAGTGGATCACCTAGCCACAAAAAAAGAAACCAATCAAGAACCCTAAGTCACTCAATGCTAGCTATGCTCACGGGAAATCAACATATCGGCAAATATTCTCACCTGATATAAGACGAAAAAAATTAGGGATGGCTGGCTCATAGTCTCACCCCGTCCATCGAACTAATCACTCAAAATTTGCTCCATTTTGATAGGTAGCTTGTTTGTAGTGGGCAGCACCCAACCAACAAAAATTTCAGATTTTTTTTTCCTCCGAAAAGGAAGCAGAGTCTCCATATAAATGTCTGAAACTTTCGCCAGACTCATACATTTAAAAACATTACGCCCTGAGACCCCAATTTTTAATGAGGACGGCTGTTCTCCTGATAGGCACATTTCAAGTCCGAAAATCTTTTTTTTTTTTTTTGAGGAGTCTTTCGTAAGTCCGGGGCTGTTTGCTCATTTGGAAGTATTTGCTGGGAATCGTCACATAGGGGAAGGTGGTGCTCCGGCAGCAAAAAAGAACCACAGAAGTTGGAAGCCCTTTGATAGGCTGAACTTGTTTTTTGATGATTTCCTGGCCTCCTGACATTCATTTACTGAAAGTCATTTAGCTCCTTGTTGTGTGGCAATACGATTTTTGGGCAGCGGCAGGAGCCCAAGTATCTGTGAGAGCCAATATAATATTATAGATAGCCTCTTACTTGGGGTCAAGATATTAGAGAGCCAAATAGTCTAATCGAATCAAAAGTCCCCACCAGAGCCCTTCCTGTCATCAATCCGCCTAACACTTCAACTGTATTGCTTGGAAACCAACTGAGTGCCTGCTGAAGCCAGTCTATAGGAGAGAGCATTCCAACAAGTTTTCCTCTTCAACTCTGATCTTTAATGTTAAATTTAGGGCATCCGAGCCTCTCTGTGGGCCACATTCGCCATGTTCAATTTTCGTGATTGGTAACTTATATGGCGGCCCATGTGACAATTGATGTGAATGAATGGTGTGAAAACTATCAAATATCTCGAAACCCCAAAAAAAACAATGAAAATCGAGAACATTTATTGGGGAAACATAGGTGTAAAGCACTTGACGTCAGCTCAATTCTAAATATCAAATGGCCGGATATTTTTTGCTTTTTTTTTATTTGCAGATAGAACGCCCCAAACACCAACAATGCCTAACAATCCAAATCTAATAAAAACTTACAACCGAGCCAAACTCTAAAATGAATAGACCCCAGAAAAAAAAAGGAATAACTAGCCATCGTGTTTATGTGACAATGATGCATGAAAAGTCCAACAAAAAATAGTGGAATTGCCTAGTTATACGTGTTCCTATTATAATAAGACGCCAAATTTTAATAAGAAGAAAGGCTGCAAACTGCACACAATGTGAAGCGAAGGGAATGTATGTTGACGGTCTTAGCCAGGTCACTGCAACACCAAACAACCAACGGGCTACAGCTCGGACAAGGGAACACGGCCCTGCTCCTACGAAATAACGATCAAAAAACCCAACCGGCGTTAGACTCTCAATGTCCGGCAATGAAATGCTCACCCAGATACCCCACAGTGGATACATGCAGCAGTAGTAAGAACACCTTGAAGGGAGTTAATCGAAAGACGCTAAGAGAAGATGACGATCGCGAGCAGCGGAGATCAATCAACGTAGAAACGCAATTGGATCTACACACTCCCCAATTCTCAGAGAAATGTCCGTGACAAGGAGCGACAGCATGATCTTAAATAGGCCGCAACAAGCTTGATGCAGCACCAACAAACTCCGGCAAACAATTCTCCCACATAAAACGATTATAAGAGAGGTAAGAAAACCAGTTCTTAAGAAGAAAAACACAATCAAGCACAAATTAAAGGTAAGGCGAAGTAGGTAAGTCATTAATGTTAGAGTAAATAAAGTAGGTAAAATGTGAAAAAGTTATTTTTAAATTGGTTTGGAACAACTATTTAAAAAACATCCCAAAATAGAAACTGGAACAACTAAAAAAAACGGAGGGAGTACCATTTTAGAAAATATATTTAGTCTTCTGATGTCCTAGGTACCGTTAGTCCGTTGGCTATCTAACATAAAATAGGTACACGAATGACATTCTAGCTAGCCAATTGTATTCTTCCGTAATGTCAACTGAGATTCAAATATTCAATGACACACATTAACCAGATGAAAAACTCTATTCATAGCACAGTTAAACAACTAACTTTGATGAATAGACTTTTCTACCCTTATTGCATTGGGTTAAGATTCCCTAGAGTTCTCAAGATATCTAGGGGTAGATTTACTTAAATCTAGACCGTTGAAAAACATCAAATGATTGTCATTACATACAATGGATGGGACCATGCAAAATAAAAAAATGGAAAATATACAAATTGTATGAAAATCTACCACTAGAGTATTGCATTAATCTAGCTATTTAATTCACTTTCTTTCACTCTTAACTTTCTCCCTCAAGAATGAACAGATCTGAAATTTTTTTCATGACTTCAACTTCTTCATATCCAATAATTTATCACAATAATTATATCTTTCAAAAAATCAGAATTACTATTCCAATTTTTCATTTCTTGTTCATGTCAAAGATTATTAACCTTGCTATTAACTTTTTTCTCATTCTTTCTTCAATAATATACCCAATAAGCTTTATCATCAAAATGACCCTTTCAAACTTTAACTCCAACTAATACAAGAAAATCAAAAATTTTGTCTCACATATGTTTTGACTTCATTTTACAGATCGATATACATGTATAGTTGATGTTAATATTTACTTGCTTGTATATACATCTTGAATTTACATGAAAAATATGATGGATGTACAATACAAGAAATTGGATGTACATTATAAGATCTTAGATGAACAATATAGGGTAGCTAGATGTTAAACACGTTAATGTGGATGTGTGTTGAAAGCTATGTCGATGTATGTACAATAATTTGGATGAACAATCTGAATTAGATTATTTTATTGTGATTTTTGGGTTTTATACTTACATGTGATTATTATCTACAAATATTATTAAAAGACGTTCTATTGCATGTAAGTGCGYCACGTGTCAYTTTTATTCAACGTGRGTGTGCCATGTGGATCCCATATTGTCCAATAGAATTGCTCCATGTCATCATCATCATCAATTGCAATCTACAATTATTATTATTATTATTATTATTATTATTATTATTATTATTANAGGTCCAACCGAGCATCCTTCCACTTCTGCAGCTCRGACTTCTCCTCCTGAAGAGCCAGCAGTTCCTTGTCTTTCTCTTGGATGACGTTTGTCTTCCGGGCCAAGGATTTCTGGTTAGCCCTGTGATGCAGTGACAAGGAATGCATCCGAACAGTCAGCTGCAAAACGAAAGTGTTTGTTAGTCATGCAATGGAGACAATTTAAGACAACGAAATGACAAGTCTAATGCATCGGGAAAGAAAGGCATACCTCCAGCCATACTTTCTGCAGCTCCTCTGTCTCTCGGGCCTGGGCCTCTGCCTTCATGAGCTCCGAGACGTCCTCCTGGTGTACCACCTCCTTAAGGGAGGACAGAGCCCTCTTCTGCTTCCCCCTATCGTCCAGCTGTGTAAGGGGGATTACTGGTTCAGTCTCTGATTCCCTTCGAGGCCTCTTCCTCTGGGAAGGGGTGGCCTCATCATCAGATGGATCAACATTGAGGCTCGGGTCGAAGCTCTCAAAGTTGTCCACCAAAACAGGACCAGGAGGGGGGACAGAGGGATGCTCCTGATCAAGATCGGTTTCCCGGACACCCTCCATCTCCGAGGAGGGATTCTTCTTCGGGTTCTGCAAAGCAAGGAGTGTTAGTGGGAATCAATTAAGTGTAATAACCCGGTAGAAATAAAGGAAGCAATAATTTGTTACCTCAGGAGCACCGGGAATCAAGAGATTGCCCGACTGCATCTCGTCAGTCAGCCCAGCGAACAAGAATTCTGCTGCATCAATGACTCCTGCCATCTCCAGGTTGCCGAATCGACCAGCCTCTGCATTAACAATGAGGTCAGACTCCATACAAATGAGTAAAACAACAATACAATCACAAGTCTTAAGAATCGGGAAACCCGAAACAGGACCCTACCAGGCGACATCTTCTGACTCAGACGGCACATAGCCAAATAGTGCTCGTTCTGCAAGATGTCACAATCAGGTAGCCAGTCCTTGATCAGGTCGGGAAAAGCATAAGGCTCCTTGTTTGCCCACTGCCTCTCCCTCAGAAAGAAGACAGCCACCACACCTTCGGTGGCATTCATGGGTGGAACATTATAATTTAAAATCAAGTTAGGACGGTTAAGTGTCCTAACTCGAGGAAAATCCCAGGCCATAGGCCTGTAAACAAACAAAAACTACCTTCTGAAGCCCTTCCAGCTTGATCGGGTCCTTCCCAACACCTTGTACGGCTTTCTGCATTGGAAGATCCACCATCCTCGGCCATAAAGCTCCCCCTGACGCTCGGACAATTTGAAAATGTTTCGAAAAAGGGTCAAGGTCGGGGGTTTCTGCATCCAGTTGCAGATGGATAGGAAGGCAACAATGTTGGCAATCGAGTTGGGCATCAAGTTGTGAAGGGCAAGGTTGTAATTATCTAGAAGGATGGGGATAAAAGGGTCGAGTGGGAATCGAAGACCCATCTCCAAATGACCTCGGTAGATGCCCACTGTGCCCGGAGGAGGAGAGATGATCGACTGAACAAACTCCGGGGCAATGTACCGATATGGGGGGGGATAAGTAATACTTCGTACTCTCCTAAAAATGCAACTCCTTCAACACCCGCTGCTGATAGTGTCTTTCGATGAAGAAGAAGCCAGGCCCTCTCTCGTTGTCCGGGACCTCGGGACCCGATGTAGAAGCTCCAGCCATTCTGTCAATTTTATAAGTCACCTTAYTATCTACAAATTTTCTACGAAATTGGGCACAATCATTACCCTTACTCCTACATACAGTGATCGCCCAAGGTCGGGGGACTCCCTCTAACTCCTCTCCCTCAGGCTCGGGGGTCAAGGGTGGAGTTTGTATCGGGATACCATCTAATATGTACTGGTCATGAACTACACTAGGGATAGTGGCACCATCGGGCAAGATGGCATTATCTAAGTACGGGATCCCATCAACAAGGTCATATACATACTCCTGTACCGGGGGCTCATCCACCACAGCCGGTGCAGAAGGGATATTTACAGATTCTACTCCTAAAGGGATATCTACAGATTCAAGTTCAAACTCGGGCATGTCATCTATCAATTCAAGCTCGGGCATGTCATCTAAGTCAGATCCTGGTAAGTCATTCGGGGTCTATAACTCGGGAAGGTCTTCCGAAGCTACACTAATACTAAGGTTCAGATCTGAAAACACTAAACCTTGGGTCGGGGAATATACCATGCTATCATCAAAATCAGACTCGGATGGTAAGCTAGCCATCATACAGCATGCAAAATACCTAAGTCAAGAAGGTCAGAAGGTTTTACGTACCTTAAAGTCGGGAAAAGCTAGGGGAGAAGGACTTCCTCAGTGAATCCAAAGACCACGACAGAATGCTGTTGCCCCGAGAGAGATGACTTCAAACAAGTTCCTTTAGAGAGAGAAAGCAAGACTCTAGAGAGAAGAGAGAGCAAATCTTTAGAGAGAGAAGAGAATAAATATTTTGGAGAGAGAAGTGAAGTGTTAGAATGGAAAGTGTGAAAATGAAAGGAAAGTTGCTACTATATACAAAAGGAAGGTGAACAGTTACCTGAAAACGTCATATGTGGTCATTAATGATAAACGACAAAAGCAAGGTGACCAGATTCATTAACCCACCTCGAAAAATGAAAAGTCACATTTCCCGAGCATCGACACTTGTGCAAGATTTAGATGCAACGTACTTAATATCATCCTCACTTCAACTTTTCATCTCCCAAGAACTCACACCCTCGGGATCCAAGGAAAGAATCCTCCTTTCCCGGGGTGTGTATCCTCGTAATACAAGTGATAACCTACCTTTCCCGAGGTTGATACCCCCGGGATCCAAGGATAGAACCTCCCTTTCCCGAGGCTAGCATCCTCGGGATCTAAAGGCTAGACTTACATTTCCCGGGTCTGGGACCCTCAGGACTCAAGGAGTCACCTTTTCCTTTCCCGGGGCTTATACCCTCGGGATCCAAGGAGTTATCCCTCCTTTTCCGGGGCCTGTACCCTCGGGATCAAAGGAGTTCCCCTCCTTTCCCGGGGCTTGCACCCTCGGGATCCAAGGAGTTCCCCTCCTTTCCCGGGGCTTGTACCCTCGGGAGCAAAGGAGTTCCCCTCCTTTCCCGGGGCTTGCACCCTCGGGATCCAAGGAATTCCCCTCCTTTCCCGGGGCTTGCACCCTCGGGATCCAAGGAGTTCCCCTCCTTTCCCGGGGCTTGTACCCTCGGGATCAAAGGAGTTCCCCTCCTTTCCCAGGGCTTGCACCGTCGGGATCCAAGGAATTCCCCTCCTTTCCCGGGGCCTGCACCCTCGGGATCCAAGGAGTTATCCCTCCTTTCCCGGGGCTGGTACCCTCGGGATCCAAAGAGTCCCCCCCTTTCCCGGGACTTGCACTCTCGGGATCCAAGGAATTCCCCTTCTTTCCCGGGGCTTGCACCCTCGGGATCCAAGGAGTTATCCCTCCTTTCCCGGGGCTTGTACCCTCGGGATCCAAGGGGTCCCCTCCTTTCCTGGGGCTTGCACCCTCGGGATCCAAGGAGTCCCCCTCCTTTCCCGGGACTTGCACTCTCGGGATCCAAGGAATTCCCCTCCTTTCCCGGGGCTTGCACCCTCGGGATCCAAGGGGTTCCCCTCCTTTCCCGGGGCTTATACCCTCGGGATCCAAGGCACAGACATCTCGTTTTCTACACTTCGAAATCAAGGCTCATTAGCCCCCCGGGGCTCAGGAATCTTGGGGCTTATTAGCCCCCGGGAATGTCCAATTATCCGGGCCTATTAGCCCCTCGGGGCTCGGCAATCTTGGGGCTCATTAGCCCCTCGAGAAATTGAAATCCTCAAGACTCATTAGCCCCTCGGGGCTCGGGAAACTTAAGGCTTATTAGCCCCTAACCGAGGAACTATACTTAACTCACATATACAAATGCCTAGGTGACCTACTCCGATTAGGAGACACCGTCTCGGCACGATCGTTGGTCTGTGACCTTCGAATAAGCAGCCTGACTGGCTCCTTGACTAAATCCCTGACCGGGTACCTCCAGCCTTGTAGGCTCGAGAGACACACAACAAGACCAGGAGGGTTGAGCATGATTCCGCTTGACACCTAACCTCCCTCGGTCCTCGGTATAAGTATCAAGCGTGGGGCTAATTGTCCCTGCCCAATGGCCAAGCGCCACGTGGCTGTTAGTGGGTCCCATCGTAACCCAAAGAAAGGGGACATGTGGGCCCCAAAGAATAAAGGTACCCACAATAAGGTACAAGACAAAGTCTGACATAAGCCAGATTTCTGTCCCACATTGATGAAATGATGACAGTTTGTCCCACATTGGGCAAACATCAACTGACATCCTCACCAATCCCTATAAAAAGGGAGTTGGAGAGTCCACTCCAGGTATCTAATTCTGAACCCACCGAGTCTAGTCTAGCACTTATATCTAGCTTACTCGACCTTCAGTTAGGTCTCTTTGCTGACTTAAGCATCGGAGGGGCTTTTCCCGGAAATCCCCCGGGGTAGTCACCTTTGCGTGTTTTGCAGGTTGGCCGGAAGAGACCAAGTGTCCATTCTCAGGACGTCGACGGAAGCACGTGCGTGCCAGCTGTCATCCCCAGTCTTTTTTACTCACCCTACTTTCCTATTGTATTCTTTGTAAGTTCCTTGAACAGGAACAATGATGAACATATATTTTTTGAAGCCAAAATCACTGGGTATTTTGTTGTTCTTTTGTGTGTTGGGCAAAAGTCTGTAAACCACAATCATGGAAAAAATCATATATTTATCTTCCAATTCCTCCATTTTTTAATATGAGAGAAGGTTGCTTTTGGCCACTAATTCTTTTACCGTAATTACAAGTCAATTCACTTGTTAGTTTACAAAAACACAAATATAACTATTACAAGAAATTATCATCAACTGTAAGACAAAGCGACATCTTCCATTTGATTTCATTACGACAAACCAACAAAGCTTATAATTGAAATACCCAACAAAGCATAAAAATCATAAATTTTGCTAGTAGAGGTGGTACATGGACAAATATAATTACCTGATCGAGGTACTTATTATGTGGAATTCTTCTGTATATAGTCCATATATATATATATATGGACTTGCTAGAATGAGAAATAAGAATTTATGAGAAAATTAATTACAAGTAAAAGTTATCAGGATCATGTGTCCACCTTAAAGTAGAAAGTATATAAGAGGAGCATGTGTCAGCTTTTAAATTGTTTTCTCATAGCCAAATTAAATGCAATCAAATCAAATATTAATTATGGATGAGAGTTGAACCAATTAGACAAAGGGTACATTGTTTATATAAAGTTATGTACCAACATATGTAGTGTTCACAATTTGAAGCATAAGTTATAAATTGTAATCTAAGTAGACGAAAAAAAAAACCCCAAATACATACTCAAACCCGAAAACTCTCAAACATGTTGAAGATATTTTTCTTCTCATTCATAGTTTTTCACCTCACCATATACCAATTTGGCGTTGGTTACGGGTTGTTGGGACCAACTTATCATGTGATAATCTTGAACACATTGAGTGATGTTATTGTGGTGCATTGTCAAACAAGATTCGACAATCTTCAACATCGCGAGCTTCTTGCGAATACAAATTATACAATCATCATTCCAACTAATTTGTACCTACCAGTTCGACTTAACTGTGAATTTACATGGGACAATAATGGGCGTCAGAAATTTAACGCGTTCTTAAACAATAGAGGGTTTACTCATGATCAATGCGGTGGACGTCATTGTTTTTGGAAAGCGCAAGGTGATGGATTTTATTTATATAATATACAGACTAGACAATACTACTTCAAGTATGAGTGGGACAGATTTATCAATAYTGAATCAAAGTGAAAAGTTGTAGTTGCAACGATTGTTTTATGAAGTACAATAATAAAGTCATTATCAACAKATATTGTCATATTCTATTGCTTGGCTTTTTGGTTATGTGTTCTTCTTATTATATTYATAAACTAGATTAGCAAGTATTCTATGCACGATTTCATAAATAGTACTCCCTTCGTGTCAAACAAGGGGATAGTGATACCAACRATTTCATAGATTACGCGGCKAYGCTCAACGCTCTTTTGCATAAAAAATACTCCCTCTGATCCATTTATTAAACGTGGCAATGAACTCAATGAAACAAACTTCGAGACAATTTTTCAAAGGGATTAATTAGAAGAATT
>SNQN01008370.1:9148-20375 GCA_008642245.1 Bassia scoparia | reverse complement strand
TCAATAGTTGTCATCTCCTATCATTATAATAAATACTTAGTTAATCTTCATTATAAACATGTTTTACAAATAATTTTAATAAAATCATGCATGTCACGAGAATTGATGTTCTCAACATGCAAAATATTAATATCAAATTGGTGTAAAATTTTCTTATGGGTAATTAATAATTATAAATACCGAGTGCTAAAACTTTCAAGATTGTAACAAAAAAAATATCAAATTTTTATTTCTAGATTAGTCAATTGCTCTAAAGTCTGGTTCCCTTTGGATGAAATGGGTTAATCACCTTTTTTATTTGAAAACTGCTGACTGGAAGAGCTATGTTTGTCCCCTAACCACTAGCTGGTTCTGGAAACAAGTATGGAAAGTCAAAGACATCTTCAAATCAGGCTATCAAAATAACGGTTGAAGTTTAAACCCTAGAGGTTACTCTATCATTTCTGGTTATGATTGACTGTCTCGTGCTCATCAAATTGTCCCATGGCATTCTTGGGTGTGGTGCAGGCTTAGCATTCCTATACATAGGTTTATTTGTTGGCTGGGGAAGACGAGGATTTCCCAATCAATCTAGTGGATTGACAATCCAATGGCATTATCGTTATTTTTGGTTCTTTAAAATTGATGGCACGCACATGACTTTTAATAGCAATATTGTAAATAAAATATTCCATTTATTTATCAAAATGTCATTGGATTGACAATTTTTATCAATCCAATGGATTGATTAGACATCCCTCGGGGAAGACTCAAAACAAAGGACAGGCTTCATTGTCTTTCCTTGGACCATCTTTTCTTTTATTGCTCTTATAGTCAGCGTTGTTGTTCTATTCTTAGATCTCGGTTCAGTATGAATGTTTGCTTTGATGATCTCGGTTCAGCTTGAAGAATTTGATGTATTTTAGGATTAAAGCTCTTATGCCTGTTAATGTTAGTAGTTTTCATGTAACCTGGGTTAGTTGAGCATTCTTTCCAGGGTTGTTCTTCATTTGTTTGTGTTTTTTAGGACTTTTTATTTGTTGTCTAGCTTTGATGAGGGCTCTATTATTTGGATGTTGTAGCTGTTGAGCTATTATTAATAAAATTAAAAAAAAAAAAAAGTCAATTGCTCACCATTTTTAATTTGAATACGGAGTAGCATAATTTGAGCCCTACAAATTGACAAATGAAGAATGCAACAAAAAAATTATCAAATTTTTATTTCTAGATTAGTCAATTGCTCATCACTTTTAATTTGAATAGCATAATTTGAGGCCTACAAATTGACAAATGAAAAGTTAGATCATTAGAGGCAATGTTACGTACACACATTCCATAAAATATTGGGACTATGACAATGTATGATAAATTTAGACTTACCCTATGTTTGGATAATAAGAAATGGAACGAAAGGAAGGGGAGNAACACATTTCTCGGGGGTTTTCGGGATTGGACACCATGACCTCTCTTTGGATGCAAGAAGGCAGGAAATTGAGAACGGTCTCAAGGGCATAAGAAGACTTCTGGATGACTCCGACAAGGATTTACTTGCGCAACCCTTCACAAAAAAGGAAGTTAAGCGAGCCATCTTCTCCATGGGCCCCTGGAAGGCGCCAGGACCTGATGGGATTCCTGCAGGATTCTACCAGAAGTACTGGAAAGAAATCAAGGAGGATTTGGTTGAAGGAGTTGTTAAGCTCGCTCAACGGTGGTCGGCTATTGAGGGAAACGAACCGGACGCATATAGCCCTAGTCCCGAAGAAAGCAAGTGCAGAGTCGGTGCATGAGTACAGGCCTATTAGCCTTTGCAATGTCAGCCACAAGATTGTGTCTAAGTGCATCACTAACAGGTTGCGGCGAGTGCTTCATCGATTAATAAGCCCCACWCAGAGTGCCTTTGTGCCTGGAAGGCACATTGGAGATAGTATTCTCATCGCGCACGAGACACTAGAGAACATTCGAACTGCAAAAGGGAAATACCGTGGTAAAGTGGGGATAAAAACGGATATGAGCAAAGCCTACGATAGGATACGTTGGKATTTCCTAGAAGAGGTCCTGCGTAAGGTGGGCTTCCCTGAGAAATTRCGGAACTTAATCATGACGTGCGTCACTACGGTCTCTTACTCGATCCTCTTCAATGGTGAGCCGCTTGAACCCTTCCGACCTGAGTGCGGTCTAAGGCAGGGAGACCCTTTATCCCCTTATCTTTTTATTCTGTGCATGGAGGCCCTTTCCGGGCTGGTGGAGAACTCTACTACCTCTAGCCTGAAGGGAATCCAGGTTGTCAGGGGGGCTCCGGAGATCACTCACCTCTTCTTTGCCGATGATGCAGCCTTTTTCTTTCAATACTCTACCGCGGGGTGCCAGTCTCTTCAGTAGGCGCTCTCAGCCTTCTGTAAAGCTTCTGGTGAGGTCTTTAATAACTCAAAATGCGCCATTGTTACAAGCAGGGCTTGCTCCGATGAGGATAAATATAACCTTACTCGTACCTTTGAAATGCCCCTTCAGCGGTCATTTGGGAAATACCTTGGGATCCCTTCGGATTTCGGGTCGACCAAGAAGGAGATTTTCAGTGGGATGGTGGAAAAGGTTTTAGAAAGATTGAGCTCCTGGAATTCGATTTTCCTTTCCCAGGGGGGCCGACTGACGCTTATAAATTCAGTCCTCAATTCCTTGGGTAGTCATGTGCTGTCGGTGTTCAGAGTCCCATGGCACATCTTAGAAAAGATCAATTCCATAATTGCCAAGTTTTGGTGGGCAGGAGTCAGCAGTCGAAGTTGCCTACATTGGAGGAGTTGGACGCACCTGACCAGGGGAAAGGATAAAGGGGGCCTAGGCATTAGGGATAGTCGCTTCTTTAACCAGGCTCTGCTAGCAAAAGTTGGCTGGAAGATTCTGAACGATAAAACCAGTCTCCTTGCGAGGGTTTTTGATGTATTGTATTATTATATGGTTTTTCTCTCATTTCTCTTGCTATATCGAATGGTTTTTGGCCTTCTTAAGGTCCTCTTTGCTACTAATGTTGTTTCCGAAACCCCTGCCTCACACAAAAAAGAACCGAGAGGCAGCTTTTCAAGAAGGAAAAAAAGAAGAAGGAGCTCGAGGAGCTAGAAGCCCTCCTTGCTGATTTCGGTGTTCAGAGCAAAATGGTCAAGGTATTTCAATATCACTTTTAAACACTTGTTTTAGTGCTCACAAAAACCTAGTTGGTTTCCCTTTAACCTATAAGTAAAAGAGGAAAAATGAAAAGGTAGTGTTTGCTGTAACCTGAGTTTATGGTTCTTTATATCAAGTCAAGAAGTTACAATATAATGTCATTTTTTTATGTTCTACTGATTTGTTGATTTTTGGAATAGTTAGTTCTTTGTTTGGTTATCAAAAAAAGTTGGAAGGCGTGAATTGGTACTTTGAAAGTGGGAAATAGCTTTTTCTGTTACATTCTCTAGATATATTTGGTCTTTTATACACGGATGGTGCCTTTGGTTTAACATCTGGCAACGTTTTTGCCAACCTTATCTTCATGTATATGTTAATGTTGGAAAGAGGTTTCACAGAGCTTTTAAACTAATGATTCTTTTTCCATATGAACTGTGTAGATTCTGCACAAGAGAAAAAAACAGAGGAGCAAAAGAAAGAGGGGGATTCGGAGAATGGGAGAAGAAGAATAGTGGAGCTCCAGAGTCTAAAAGTGCGAAGAAAAAGAAGAAGAAAGACAAAACTTCCAAGGAATCGAAAAAATCAAGATCAGCCTAACAGCTCTGAGGCACCATTCAGCCCAATGATTCAGCTGGCAGTGAGCAGGCAGAAGATGACGTTGCTTCTCTTGATTCCTTGACGTGAAAGAGCGCCTAAAGAAGGTAGCTCTGAAGAAGAAGAATCAAGTAAAAGAGATGACTCCAGTGAGACAGCTGCATCAGAGGCTGCTGCTAGGATGCAAGACTGGCTGCTGCAAAGAAGAAAGAGAAGAACCATTACAACCAGCAGCCTGTGCGGTAACCATGATGGTGCCTTTTAATACACATGTCATAGTTGTTCCTTTGGTCTTTCATTGCTGGTGCACAAATAAACTCTGGGGATCTGCGCTCTGCTTTTGGTAGATGTTCTTTTTCTTTGGACAGCTTTTGTTTATGTAGTCAGGAAAATACTCCATTTTTGGCTTCTGAGATCTTTACAAATGCTTAGTTTATATACTAATGTGATACCATTCTGGAACCAGTTCTTATGGAAATGCTCCGTTAAAATGTTACTTAATCTGGTCAAGCTGATACGGTAATGTATATTGTGTCCTGGTGACGAGGTTGAAGTTTAGAAGCCAACTTTGTGAATGCTTGTGATATCTATGTTCGACATGAATAGTTCTGATTTTTAATGCGTTTTAGTTTCCTGCATTATTAAACACTATTAGTGATATACGGAGTTGCATTCTAAACTCATTCAAGCTGAATCTTATTTCGTGTGGTTAAAGTCGCATGTTATCGGAGCCTACTAGAGTGTTTCAGATTTTTATTGCTTAGTGTGACGGTGACTTTTACGTTTGTTTCTTGGTCGTTTCTTCCTTATGGAGTTGTATTGTACAAGTATGTTTGCTTGTTCATTCGAATTTGTAACTTGAGACCATGTCGAGCGTATCTCTTTACATCAAGAGCTTTGTTGTTACAAGTTTGTTAAGTAGTAACCGATTATCTATTGTGATTACAACAATGATATTTTACATAACAATAATCAAAGCCTTAAAATTTCTTTGGACTTTGTACAATACTAAATCGCTAATCTAATATTTGGCGTGTCTCACATTATTCATTTCACATCAATAAAATGCATATTACTCTATATAACTGTAAAAATAATCGAGTTAAATTGACATTCTTCCAAGTCGTTAATTGTTTGAAGTATCTAACATTTAAAAAGTAGGTGCGTATATAGGATAAGTAACGTAGTTGCTTAGTATTTAGCTTCAATTTAAGTCTGGTTCTGGTTTTAATAATGAGTATTCGAATAAAATTAACAAGTTAATTTCGATACTCCAATTTGACTTTTGACATCACAATTCTACTTTGTCACAATTTTTATGGAATCTATTCGAGTTTCGAATCAAATACAAGTTGCTTTCTATTTAACTTTACTTAATCATTTGACATTTTTTCGATCGTAAGTTAATGAATTGAATACTAAAGCTATTTTTAGATAAACAATGGATGAGAAAATTGAGGGGAGGGAGAAGGAGGAAGGAAGGGAAGAGAAAGGAAGGAGGAAAGTGTAAGTCCAATTTTCCTCCAAATCTCTCCAAATTTGAGGGATTAAGCTTATTAAAGATGGAGGAAAACAGCCTGATATTGTTAGTCCTTTTGTTATTAACGATATGATTGAATAAAACAGCCTTTCGGCTTTCCCGTCAAAAAAAAAAAAAAAAAAGATGGAGGAAAACTGGATTTCTCCCTCTCCCTCCCCTTCCCTCCTTCAAATCTTTATCCAAACAAAGGAAATTGTCCCCCTCCCTTTCTCTCCCCTTCCTTCGTTCCATTTCTTATTATCCAACATAGGGTAAGTCTAAATTTATCATATACATTGTCATAGTTCCCAATATTTTATGGAATGTGTGTACGTAACATTTGCCTCTAATGATCTAACTTTTCATTTGTCAATTTGTAGGCCTCAAATATTGCTATTCAATTAAAAGTGATGAGCAATTGACTAATCTAGAATAAAAAATTTGATAATTTTTTTGTTGCATTCTTCATTTGTCAATTGTTGGGCCTCAAATTATGCTACTCCGTATTCAAATTAAAAATGGTGAGCAATTCTGACTTTTTTTTTTTTTATTTTATTAATAATAGCTCAACAGCTACAACATCCAAATAATAGAGCCCTCAATCAAAGCTAGACAAACAAAATAAAAGTCCTAAAAAACACAAACAATGAAGAACAACCCTGGAAAGAATGCTCAACTAACCCAGGTTACATGAAAACTACTAACAATTAACAGGCATAAAGAAGCTTTAATCCTAAAATACATCAAATTCTTCAAGCTGAACCGATCATCAAAGCAAACATTCATACTGAACCGAGATCTAAGAAAGAACAACAACGCTGACTATAAGAGCAATAAAAGAAAAGATGGTCCAAGAAAGACAATGAAGCCTGTCCTTTGTTTTGAGTCTTCCCCGAGGGATGTCTAATCAATCCATTGGATTGATAAAAATTGTCAATCCATGACATTTTGATAAATAAATGGAATATTTTATTTACAATATTGCTATTAAAAGTCATGTGCGTGCCATCAATTTTAAAGAACCAAAAATAAAGATAATGCCATTGGATTGTCAATCACTAGATTGATTGGGAATCCTCGTCTTCCCCAGCCACAAATAAACCATATGTATAGGAATGCTAAGCCTGCACCACACCAAGAATGCCATGGGACAATTTGATGACACTGAGACAGTCAATCATAACCAGACATATAGAGTTAACCTCTAGGTTTAAACTTCAACCGTTATTTTGATAGAAGCCTGATTGAAGATTGTCTTTGACTTTCCATACTTGTTTGTCCAAGAACCAGCTTAGTGCGTTAGGGGACAAACATAGCTCTTCCAGTCAGCAGTTTTCCAAATAAAAAAGGTGAAATTAACCATTTCATCCAAAGGGACCAGACTTTAGAGCAATTGACTAATCTAGAAATAAAAATTTGATATTTTTTTTTTGTACAATCTTGAAAGTTTTAGCACTCGCGTATTTATAATATTAATTACCCATAAGAAAATTATGTACAACCAATTTGATATTATATTTTGCATGTTGAGAACATCAATTCTGTGACTATGCATGATTTTATTCAAATATATTTGTAAAACATGTTATAATGAAGATTAACTTAAGTATTTATTATAATGATAGGACGATGACAACTATTGATCAGATAGAGATTTAAATCATTATTACTACTTTATTTTATTCATTATTGTCAGAATATTTTTTAGGATATTATTCTGATAGTTAAGATATTATTTCGTTGGATATTTTCTGTATAAGATTTTTATCTTTCCTAAAATAGTCTTAGTTAGTTTTTAGTATTATTTTAGTTATATAATTAGGATATTATTAGATAAAATAGTTGGATATTTTCTGGATAAGATTTATATCTTAGTTAGTTTTAGATATTCTTTTGGTCTATATATGAGGGGCCCGAAAGCATCAATGAAATTCACGTTTTATTCTTCGGTAAAAAATTCCCTTTTTGTTAATTCAGAGAAAATCTTCGTGATTTTGTGGTTGTTCGGAAATTTTCCTTAATTAACTACTTAGACGGTTTGTTCCTTTAGGAATTGGTTCCTCGTTGGGAGTAAGATGCCTTCAAAATTTTTGGTTGGTCCGGGGTTTGAAGTTATTTTCGTTCGCTTTTATTCTCATCCTTTGGGAAATATCTTTCCGTTCATGCTTTATTCGTGATATTCAAGGGATTTGTGAGATCTTGCTTATAAATCCACATCAAATTGGTATCAAGAGTCAACGATTCTTTGGTGGTTCGATTCCTTCAAGGTTATTCGATCAACTTGCAGTTTTGGTTGCGAAATTTCCCGATTTTTGTGCAACTTTGCAAGCTTCACCTTCTCACTTGTCTCTCAAGCTTTTCATGTGATTCTTTTTTGAAATTTGATAAATTTTTGTCTAGTTTCTACCTGTAACATTTGAGAATTTTTCAAGATCGTTTGCTATTTGGTTGAGATCGTTTTTTACAAAGTGGTCGATTCGAGAATAGTTTTGCGCAGTCTGAGGTAAAAATTAATTGTGAATTCATTGAGATTTTATTTTCACACGAAATTTTGGTCGAGTGTTCAAGATATATAGGGAGATTCTGTAAAAAAAATTCATGCCTAAATGGAGTGGATTTGGTATGTTTTTTGATTCGATGAAAAATTTGTTGTTGGGTGCAACATGTCTAGTTTCTTGTCGTTTGAATTCTGCTAGGGTTTTCAGAAAAATTCATGTTCCAATAAATCATGGAAGTATAATCATATGTAGATGCCAATCGTTATGAATGTCCTACAATTATGGAATCATGGTAGTGTTTGTTCGATCTAGTATAATTTGATGTGCGTTATACAGAAACCGTGATTTTTTAAAGGTGGATTACAGAGGTTGATTTATTTTCTTTATACGCATCTTGACTCATTTGATGCTCGAGTTTGTACACATCATACCAAATTTTTGAATATTAGTCATTCAAGATTGTAAAAAAATTTTGATCATAATGGCACGTACAAATCATTCAGTATATAACTTACGTCATGATGACAGAAATAAATCAACCTCTGTAATCCAACTTAAAATCCGTTTGGATAATCCTTCAAAATATCTAATGACCTCTACCCATGTTTTCATTCATAACCCATATGGATCTACAATGTATACATTTCCGATGAATTTATTGAACATGAATTCAAGTCTTTACTGAGAAATCCCTAGCAAGAATTCAAACGACAAGAAACTACGACATGTTCGGCCCAAAAACAGATTTTTCGTCGAATCAAAACACATACCAAACGTCAACTCCAGTTTATGGCTGAATTGTCTTATTACAGCGAGTTCCCCTATATATCCTGAACACTCGACCGCAAAATTTCGTGTGAAAATTCAAAGCCAATTAATTCACAATTAATTGTTTACCTCACATTGCGCAAAATTGGTTTTGAATCTGACCACTTTGTAATAACGATCTGAACCAAATAGCAAGCGATATTGAAAAATTCTCAAATGTTAGGTAGAAACTAGACAAAAAATTATCAAATTTCAAAAAAAGAATCACCTGAATAAGCTAAGAGAGAGTGAGTAACGAAGCTTGCAAAGTTGCGCAAAAATCTGGAAATTTCGAACCAAAAATCTGCAAAGTTGATCGAATAACCCTTGAAGGAACACGAAACACCCCAAAGAATCGTTGGTGCTTTTTTTTTTTTTTGACAAGGAGAAACGAGGCCTCATCGGCCCCACCTAAAGCTAATACAATGAAAATTCAAGACATAAGACCTCGCACGTCACTAACAGTAAGTCTAATACTATGTAAAAACTCCTACCCCACATATAATGTCAACACTTTCTCTTCGAAGACCCTTTAAAATACACGTGAAATTGAGAGATGTCGTGCAGGTTTCTTAGTTCTTCCTAAAACCGCTGCCCAAGTCTCTTGTATGGAACTGCGCTCTTCCTCTGAGTTCATGTTATGTGTCAACCACTGCTGTCCATGCCTCCTAGGTCAATCTCATCAGTTTGGTATCCACTCTCCTTGTCATTCCTTCCCCACACATTCGAGTCCAGACACTCGTCCATTTGAAAAAACACCATTGCCAGGAGTTTTTTTTGACAACCCCATTTCCAATGTAATGACACATATGCTCTCCTTCTCGAAGCCAGGGTGGCTCCTTTTCTCCTCTCGGCGAAAGAAACTTACCTTCAGACACCCTACTTCGCCTCGACCCGCAGTTTGGCATCACGCAAACCTCATGATTCGATCCAAAGAGAGCTCGCTGGCCCCTTGAAAATCACTCTGTTTCGCTCTACCAGATTCCATACAGATATTAACCAATAACTTACCCCAATAAAGCCCTGGTCCTTCAAGGCTGTCATGTCTTAGCCCTCGGTCTGTCACTATCGCAGCGACAGAGGACGTTAACGCATGTACGGCCCATATCTCCCAAAGGTGAACCCGCCTGGGATCCCTGTTGTGTCAATACCTGCAGCCTCGGAACCACCTGGCCAGATCCTGCGACAATCGACAACTCCCGAAACAGATGATTGCTCGTCTTCCCTGGACCTTCCTGCAGTAGGGACTACAAAAGACGCATTCGTATAGCGGCGATGTTTCTCTTCCACTAAGCCTCCTCCCCTAACTGCAAGGGCGTTGTTGAGCAGGCGCCAAACAGGAAGATTTCAGGTTTTCTTAATGTTCAGTTCACGGGGATTCTTGTCCCCACCAGAATCTCCTCCTGTCTCAATACGATCCGAGCTTCTCAGTCAAACCTTTCTTAACTACCTCATACCCTGATTTCACAGAATACATGCATCTCTCGCTCTTAACATAAAATTTGGGGCCTCCAGGGTCTTGGTCGACCGGGATTTTCATGATTTCATTTCACATTCTGCAGACCATAGATACTTGCTAAGACATCCTCCTTCCAGAGCCATTAGCATCAGTCACCCCCCGAAACACAAGCCCGTTTTTTTCTCCAATCCGCATATGTTCTCCTGGCGACCCAGCTTCCATCGGGGCCTAGCACATTGGCCATGGGACGCAAGGCATCCCCAAACTTTGCCCTTGCTATCCATTTCCTAGACTCAAAACAACCTCACGCAGGAACATTAAGGCCCGCATCTTATAGCAGCCGACCATTACGCCCCAAGAACCTCTGCTTTTCCCCATATTCCCATTGAACAAGACGTGTCCATCACTTTGTAATTTTTGCCCTGAAAACGACAGGGCTCTTGTCGGCGTTACTCTATCAAAAAAGTGAACTCTATTAAACTCACTGGAAGTGTAGCTAGGGTTAACAGGGGTCGATCCACAAGGAAGCAACAATTAATTATTAACTAATTAAAAGCATTCTAGATTAGTAAATAGAGCCCTTTGATTGTTATATATTGACTACTACTAGTGAAAGAATGAATTAAAATAAAAATAACTATAATAACTAAAGTCCTATGGGCTATGGTTCACTTAGCAGTAATTGGACAGCAAATTGGCATCAACAATTCATAACATGGCATAGAATCAACAGAACAAAGCTCTCTTTCGAATAATGAACATAAACTACTCCTAACCGTAATCCTGACTAGAAAGTCTCATTCTACCTATCGATGTTGTATCTTGTTCTAAAGCAGCTCAATCGCCTAGACTCTAGAGACTTGTGAACTAATCAGATTAAGCCAAATTAAGTCGGCCATACGAAATTGTGATTAACAGAATAAATCTAATTAGATATTTGATTAACAAGCGCGAAGCCCTGATTGAATCAACCAATTATTTAATATCAATCATATTGCTATATAGATCCATCGCTCTAGAATTAAGACTACTCGCTCAATAATTAAAATTAAAAATTGATGATTATGATGTGGAAGAATATAATCAAGTAAGAATAATTAAAGCAATAAATAAAACTAGAATAATTGAAAGTCATAATCAAGAACCTAAAGATAATTCAAAAGCAATAATCAAAGCATAAACAATTAAAAGCCAATGAGAATTAAGAAGAAATAA
>SNQN01008369.1:8081-18786 GCA_008642245.1 Bassia scoparia | reverse complement strand
TAGATTAAAAATCAGAAAATTTATTGGAGATTAGTTACGAAATTGGGAAAAAAATCAAAATAGTAGATCGAATGTGAGAATTAATCAGAAAATTAATAGGTAAAACACCCAAAAATCAAATTTTATAAAAAAAAACCCTAAAATTTCCAATTTTGATGACGAACTAACCTTGAATTGTGCGGCGAAGTGGAGCATCATGGCGAGTCAAAGCAGCATAGCGCGACGAGGGTGGGCGAGGCGTGGCGCATCACGATTGGGGTTGGCGAAGCGCATCGCGGCGCGACGAGTGTGGGCGAGGCGTGGCTAGAGTAGAGATAGGAGATATAAAGTGAGGAGTGGAGAATTTTTTTTTTGTGAGTTGAGGAGTAAAGAAGATGGAGAAGGTTGAAATAGGAGAGAGAAAGCGAGGAGTGGAAAAGATGGAGTGAGAGACGGTAAGAGGAGAGAGAGTGAATGAGGGTTAGGGTTGGGTGTAAGGGTGAGGTTTATTTATTTATTGAGGCCGAAAATAAGAGTTGGGCTTTGGAGTTGGGCTTTGGCTTTGATGGTCTATGTTAAAGCTGCGTGAGGTGTGTTAAAAGTTGCGATAGGCCTYCTAACCGCAGCTTTTGTGGTGTTGTTGTGCAAAATTGTAGAGAAGCATAGTCAAAAGCTGCGATTTATGTAATAACCGCAACTTTTAACCCTCAAATGTTGCGGTTTTTACATAACCGCAACATTTGAGGCGCAACTTTTGTCTATTCTTCTACTAGTGATATATTCCCGTCCCCACATTTATGTTGATATGCCGATAGAGGACTTGCCCTCTTTGGAGCCCAACCGGGCTCATTACTTATTTCCTTTGGCTATGCCTGWTGGGCCATCTGGAGAGTCCTTTGGGCCTCCACCGTTTCAGTCTACAATGGCTCCACCGAGGTACTATCCATTTGAGCAGGTTGTCCTTCACAATTTCGCTGCTATGCATGTGTCTCAAAGCTAGATGGCCACCGAATTGACCAATTTGGACACTCAATTTACATGATTCGAGCTCCAATCTCAGGCATCATTTCGACCATTGCTTGASTAAAATCATCAGCAAGGACATTTTCACGCTAATGTAGTGTATCTTGATTGGTGTTCTCCCATTCCTAATTATTAGGATGATGATGAGACGCGTGATAATGACTTTGATCTACCACCACATTCGAGATTAAGTACTCTAGTGCCTTCTTAAGTTCCCCCACCTATACACAAGCTCTAGAGGACAATGCCATATTTAGACTTTCTAGAGAGGCCAGAGCCCTCGGACTGTTTGTTGGTTTGTTTTTCGACTCTTACCTAGTATCATTATCAGTTATATGACTTTTAACTTTCTCTCATATCTAATTTTCCACTTTATTTCTCTACCTTACACATATTGTTTACATCATAAACCGAAATTAATCCTCTTTGTTCTCATAAAATCAAATCAACATGGTTTTATTTGCTCTTTTTCTACAAAAATGAAAAATAAAAAAAAACACATTAGCTTCTAACGATCCATTTGGGTTTATTGTTCGTCTGGACTGTTGTCTTTGTATCTCCACATTGTCTTCTATTCCAAGTTCGCGCCTTTGGATTGGTATGATGAATTTACGTTTGGTCAGACCGGTTCTTTGACTAGAGGTGCCAATTGCTAGAGATCATCTTATTTTGGATAATTCCAACTTGATTGCCCGAAAAGCTATCTTACTTTGTTGGAATAGCTCTTGAGTGTTTTAATTGTCGTTCTCATCTAAGGAATGTTGCTATTACGTATGCTCCACTAGGAGTGGCCAAGTTAATCACCGCATTCAACATACTGTGACCAAAAAAAATGTAGATGATCACTTTCTTAGTATAAACAGTGTCGATGCCTGCGATCCTCTTCCTCCCCAATGACTCTTGCACTCCTCTCTGTTTCAGGAAACTTGCACCTTAACTAGTTGCTTCTTCTCAACCGATGTCCTATGTTCAGACATATAATTTTGACACCTAGTGATGTTGAAAGCTAGATAGATCGACTCTGAATCACTAAAGATCACCTCTTGACAATTCTCTCTTGTCTTTCCGATTCTCTTAGTAATGTCTAAAACTTGATCACGAGTTCAGGACTAGTCACACTCTTTACATCAACCATACATACATAATGACAGCAATTACGACAAAGAATCGAGATTATTCTAAGAAATCTAGACCTAGCGTCAGATATTTCGCACCTTTCTTAGATTCAAATCCAATAGTCATAATTCCTCTAGATTCAATGACAACCATCAAAATCTGTGTACTGTCTCTAATAATATTCCTGCATGAGCCTAGACATATCCACTTTTTAAATTTCATTGGATTGGTCTTATGTATTATGTCCAGACCTAGAACAAGACACATTCAACATGTCTTCAACTATCAGACCCATAAGACTAAAGACACTTAATCGAATCATGCTAGAATTCAGTGACACTGATCTCAAATCTTCGACTTCTAGACAAGCACTTCAATGGTATCTTGTCTTCTTCAAATCAATTCGTCTGAACCAGGTAAACTCTGAAGACTAAACCTTGTCGCAGTAACTCTCTGCGTAAACCAGATTACTTAGGAAGTAGCAGCACTAGAAAGACAATGAGACCAACCCTGTGCATCCTATAGATTACTCTCTCAAACATTGTCAAACCAGTAGCCTCTTAGAGCAAGACCTATCACCTTTCGAAATTATTAGATACAAGAACTCCTTTCTTCACTATATCATCCCTCCTTATGTTATATAAGAGCCCATTCTTCCTTCTTCTATAGCATTAAACGCCCACTTAACTAACAGAGAACTCCTCATTATATCAGCTCTCATCAATAACTCTATGAGCATTGAACACACCAAGTCTCAGACTCTTTGCAAGACTCGCTTGCGACAATCCAGTCTTTGAAAAACGCTAAACTAGACATGTGACCCGTGTTCTGTCATGTGTTGTATTATCGCTGTTTTTGGTCAAACCTTATTACTAATCTGCACAATGAGCCAACATAGCATACATTCTTCGTCAATGACTCTTCTAGTGCTCGAGAACCATGTGCTTGCATCTATTCATATCCATATATATCACATCATATCTCCAATGACATCTCCTTTCAAATTACACTAATAGTGACTCATATATCTTGATAACCATGCCCCTCAAGGGTAGAAAAGTATTCTTCAAAAAAGACCAAGTCGAAACCAAAAAGCACCACTACACAACACACAAAACAAACACGAAAGACGCTTACACTACAAAAAAACTAATGACTCTCCACTCTTATAAACACTTAAAATAAATAAATATAAAGATGTTTCCTTTCCTCTATATAGTTGTACTTTTTTGCCTTTGCAAGTTCTACTCTATCCATAGTTTGATGATGATATGATGGTGCTTCCTATTGGCTTGGTTGATWKGGMAGTGTTGAGTTGGAGTTATTTGGAGTTGTTTTAGCCTCATCTTTAGGCTATGTTTCTCATTTGATTTTGCTCCCCTATGATGGACTTCTAGCTCACATTTTCCCAAATTTTATCCTARRTTTCCTTGATTCTTGGTTATATCTCTGTGATAGGACTTGGTTTCGCTTGTATGATATCTTGTCCTTAGATAGGTATAGAGTCATCTGGATGCTTTGATTTATAGGATGTGATCACAAGTGTTTTGCGATATTGCTTTTATAGGGTGAAGCATGCCCATGTTCTGACAATCTTGTCTTTGTTGCTTGTGGACAAGAAAGGATTTAGCTTGGGGAAGTTTGATGTGTGTGTTTTGTATAGTATTTTTACCTTGTCCCCATGACATTTTCTAAGCAATTTCTCGCTTGTTTTGCTCTATTTTCCATTGGATTTTATGCTTGGTTGGAGTGTTTGTTTCCTATGTATTTTATAGGAACAATGGTCTAATTGCACTTGAAATCGACTCTTGGAGCGAGGTTTGATAGTTGGGAGGTCAAAAGCTACTCAAAAGGGCATTTTTGTGCTGACCAGGTCTCATACCCGAGTGGGTTTCCAGATACCCAGTCGGGTTGCACTTGGTACTTAAAGATCTTGGAGGTATTGTTTTGAAGAAAACGTTGCTACAGGAACCCGGGTGGGTTTCCACATACCCGGCCMGCCGGGTGAGCATTACGTCAATGCTAGCAACAAGTTTATACCCGGGCGGGTTTTCACATATCCGATCAGGTCTCCATTGAAGAAACTTATAGTAGTTGTGTACCCGGTCGGGTTTCCACATACTCGGCCGAGTCACCTCATTTACATAGAATTTTTCGAGCTTGTATTTATTGTTTGACTTGCGTATCCGGGTGGGTTTCCACATACTCGACCGGGTCCGGTCTTATTTTGGCTCGACTTTTCATTTTCCCTTGTGTTTTTGTGAGGGGTTTTATTAGTCTTTTTGGGATTTTTCTAAGTACGTTTTTTTCACTTCTTTTCAAGCTTTTAGAAAGAAGAATTAGGGTTCTTATGCTCTTACTTTGGGGATTGTAAAAATAACACTTTGTGATTGCAATTTCAATGATAATTGAAGGTATTAGTTCAATTCCTTTCTTTTTTCTTGTTACATTAATATTAATTCTTAGTAAATATTTGTAAAAGTTGCATGGAAAATATGATTAAGGAGACTTTGAATCAACAAATTATAAGTAGCAATAGTTGATTCTAATGAAACTTATTAAATTACTGCAAATAAACGCGCAAGGTAAAGAAAAAGGAGCTAAAAGCAAGAACCAAAAATATTGTATAAGAGTCAGACTAAGGAATTTATTTTTCCGGACTAAGAGAAGAGGGAGGTTTTTGTTGTTTACTAAGGTCTAATAGGAGGGAGTGATTGTAGCGATCTCGCGCAACGGTAACGTAAATGGCTTGCATCCTTTTCACCTCTTTCTTCTCCCGGGACTAAAAGATTGGGAAGAAAAACTAAGAAACACAATTTTTCAGAGTTTGTAAGTATTACTCTATGTACTTAAAATCATAGAATATAAATTAAACAATATTGAAATGAGCTTGTGTTGAAATATGCAATAAAGTAATCAAACAAATTTTTGTCTCAATGAGATATATCATATACGAATGGCCTCAAAAAGAACTAGAAGAGAAGATGTTGTGATTAATTTAGGATGGATAATTACTGTTTAAACTCAATGGGTTGGAAACATACTGGGGAATTTATTCAGTTAGAATCAGAGATAATAAAAGACTACAGAAACGGAAAGTAAGTTAGACAAATATTATAAACAGAGTGGAAGTTAAATCATTAACTTATAAAAATCTTAGAATAACAATTGTGTGATATAGTAAAGAGTTAAGACTCTATAAATATTTCGAGAATTAAAGAGTGTTGAGTGTGGAGATTCAAGTGAGTAGCGAATATGTGGGAGAAAAAAAAGATTTCCGAGATAGATTAGGAATTTCGAACTATGGTGGGAATATAATTTTTTGGTTCCCGCCAGTAATAAAGTGTTTAGGTCTTATATATATTTATACATGTAACCGAAATACTTAAAAATGTGATTATAAAAATACAGAACTGTACTAAATTTCAATTTGATTGAGAACTCAGAAAATGGTTGACTTTTGGTTTGTGAGAAGCAACGAATAGTATAAAGGTGGAGATCAATAGAGTGGTTGAAGATCAAAAAATTAGGCTGGCGCACTATTCATTGACTGGGATGAAATTCTGGCTAATTGGATGGGCGGAGGGCGTTGGGGCGTGCTATCGATTTTTGTGGCAGGTTGCGAACGTGCATCGACAGGTGCTGCGTCGCATGTGTTTGGCTGGAAAGGTCTGTGGCTTTAGATGTGGGCACGATAAAGATGAGCTATATATTCAAGTGAGTGAGGCTTTGGGGCAGGGAAATTTTGGTATTTTTTGTGTGAGTTTTGAGTGGTAAAACAGTCAAGCAATTTGGTAGGAAGGTTTGAAAAATAGAGAGAGTGAAAGCGAGGATGGATGAACATGATGTGAGCTGATGAGAACGGTTATAGGGGCAGATTAGGAAGGATGTATAGGTTGAATTTGTAGGGTTTGGAGAGTTGGAGTAAAGGCCATGGGTGAGGTTTGTCATTTAATTATTGTGATGACGCGAAAATAATGTTATAGCTTGGTGTCGTTTGGAGTTGGGTCTTTCTGGCTTTGAGGTGGTCTATGTGTAAGAAAGCTTTTTGAGTGAAGAGTGGTGTCTAAAAGTATTGGATTGAATTAGAAAAGGTTTCTGTAAAGCTGCCACTGAGGCTCGGCATTTGTTGTGGTTGGGGGTGTTTTCGTGTAGATAATTTATGGTAGAGTAACCATAGTCAAAGCTGCGATTTATGTAAATACTAGGCTTGATACTTTTTTAAAGCTTTCTCTACAATGTTTGTCTTGCGGTTTGACGAATAATTAGGCAAATTTGAAAGGACGCAACTTGTGTCATGATTGCCTATAGATTCTATGAATACTTGCGCCGTCCACATTTAATGTTGATGCGATAGAGGACTTGCCTCGATAATTTTGGATTAATCGCGAGGCTCGTGTAGAGCTGTAAATTTTTCCTCCTTTAGGCTCTGCCCTGATGGGGCCATCTGGGAGGGTCCTTTGGGCTCCACGTGTTTAGTTTCGCATATAGCAGTGCAATTCAGTCTACAAGGGCTCCACCGAGGTACTATGATCATCTTGTGGAGGGCAGATAAGGGTTAGATTCCCTCCAGCAAATTTTTCGGGTCTGCTTTCGAGTGATTCGGATGTATGGTCAAAGCTAGATGGCACGAACTCCTGAGGAATTGACGTCTCAGTTAGAGCAACTTTTGGTAATCTTTACATGATTGAGCTCCCAGTATCTCAGGTCATATTCGGGCACATGTCGATCTTGGCTTTGAGTAAGAATACATTCAGAAATGAGACTATTTCGCTATTGTCATCGGAGTCTGATTGGGTGTTCTGCCACTCATTCTCATATTATTAGGTGTAAATGATGATTCCGATGAAGAGCCCGAACGGCGTGATTAATGATTTGCTACAATAATGTTTAGTTGGGTGTGCTATGTTGTTCCTGTAGCTGAGGGAAATCATGATTTAGCTTTCGGGAGGCCTTGTTTGTTGTTTATTTTCGGCTGAGTCATTGTTAATTAATCCGATATCCGATATGATTAATTATAAAATGCTAGTTAAAAAACATATATAGTCTAAGGTGGTTTTTTGGTTTCTGGTTTAAAAAAAAACAAAAATCAAATTTAATATACTAAGCTCTTCGAATTTCTCTATAGTAAGTTTAGAGGCTTTTAAAGTTTTAAAGGCTTAACTAGTTATTTAGGACAGAGGGAGTAGTATTTACTATTAAGTAACCCATTCCTTGTAAGAAGTTTGAGGTTGTGTATCTCCTAAACTTCGGACAAGATTATACTATTTTCAAAGTTCTGGGCGTTTGGGAATGGGATTATTGGAAAACACTTAAATCTAAATGAACATTATGCATGATCTACTGGGACGACTGCCTAGAAGCGGGTATAAATTGTAGATCTTATGAAACTATCTTATCTTAAAGTATAATATGCAAAATTGATTTTGACGTAGTTTATCTGCTTTTTTCTGTATACGGCTAATAATGGGTTGGCATGATCACTAGGAGTGGAAGTTAACATGTGACAAAAAAAATAGCTATATAATTTCTTAGTTAATAAGAAAGTGGTTCACACTCGATGAATTACCGTTATGGCTTTTGATGTGTATTTTTATAAACTGAGTATGCTTCCACTACTGTACTAAAATGGGATGGAAAAAATTTTACATTTAGAACACTAGTTAGATGTGTTTCGACTGTACTCATTCAATTAATCAAAAGTTCTTCGCGAAGCTTCATCAACTAAACGACACTGATTTCCATTATTCCGAATTCCTCTGGTATTGTTGGTACAAAACTTAAACGAGTTTTTGAGTCTTATCAGCTATCATTTGGAGAAAGGAAGATTTAAGCGTTGTAATGGGATTTGAATGCTCTTGTTTCCTAATATATTGTTTTTTAACTTCTTGTGTCATTAGTTCCTGTGTGTCACTGGTATCTCTAGTTCTTGGCCTTGTGTATCATTGTTTGTTAACTGTATATTGGCACTGGTGAGCATGATAGATAGCATGATTGTTAGGTGTCGTGCTACAATTGATTTCAGACTAAACAAATCTTTTCCACCTGTCGCCTTTGTTTTGAGCTTTCCTTGTTCTAATTCTATGAAAGTGTAACATAATCAAATAAATTATGTTAGATCTTTTGATTGACCAAGTTAAGCTTGGGGGGTCGACATTTGGTTGGTGGCGTAGTGGTGTTGTTGGTGTTTGGACTTATTACTATGGTTGGGTGGTTACATTCATCGTTATTATGGAGAGAGAGACTCGCTTCATTATCCTCATAACATCTATCGTATCAGGACTCTTATAAGTTATGTTAATATTTTTAATGCAGAGGGAAGTTTTTAAAAAAAAGGAAAAACCAAAACCAAGAAGAAAAAAATATAATAAATATAAAAAGAGCAAACAGATGTTTAACTATCATGTTCCTCATGAAATAGTATAATGATCAATCTATATTTGACGCCTTGCAATGTTTATAAATAAAATCCATCTAAAGCAAGTTTATTGTATAATGCAATGCAGATTTAGGATATAGGAGCAATTGCTCTCGCCTTTCCCACTAGAAGTTATTAGGGACCCTCACCTTGGTTTGACTTCGGGAGACTTGTTATTTATTAATGTTGAGTTGGAGTTATTTGGGAGGTTTTGCAGTATATTCTATGCACTTCACTATTCTTTAATGATGTGTCTTCAATTTGTATTCTCAATTTCTGATATTTAGGCACTTTATGCCTCCACTATTGTGGATTCTAGGCTCACATACTTTCTTTCGATAAATTTATCATCTTATTCTCTCTTTTTTTTCTTCTGGTTTGAGGTTGGTCAAATATATCTCTAGTGAGTCAGAGAAACATATTCAGTGGACTTTTTCAGACTTGTAATAAGACTCACTTGTTGGTGCCCACAATGACTAAGAGTGGTATAATTTTATTGGAATTGAGAATTTTTAGAAGCTAAACAAGAATATACGAAGGTTCATCTAGAGAGGGCTTTGGATTTTGTATATGGAATGTTGATTGAATCTCACTGTAATTTGCTCGACAGTAACTCATCTTGATAAGAATGCAATTTATTAATTACATAAGAATATGTGAAGTTGTTACGAGTCCTACAAGCGCATGATTATGTGTACAAAATTAAGAAAAGATTTCTGTCGCTCTTTGGTTGCTTAAGTGGGACAGAAAGGAATATTTGCTTGAAAGGAGAAAGTTGTGATGAGTGGCGTAAATCGTCGTAGAAAGATTTTGATGATAATCGGGTAATTACTTGTGATTATGGATCCTCCTATTGTGGTTCCTTACCCATGGAAGTGTCTGTTAAAGGAGAAGGGCGTTACTAGTCTTTTCGAAACTTTGGACTCGCTAATGGATTGTAATGTGCGATGTGGGGTATTGGGTTTAATGGCGTTAGGTATATGGCAAGAGAGGATGTTCGAGATGGAATTGTCTCGGCTATGAGGTTTGTTTTTTGATACAGGAGTGAGAGATGTCTAAGTGTGGTAGCTAATTGGGACTATGGGAGGATTTTTTTTAGGCTCTCTTAGTGTGTGGGTGAACATGGCGGGCCGGGAAGTTTGATAAAGTTAGCGTTGATGGCCCAGATACATACACAAGATGCTACTACACATAAGTGAGTAGCATTTTTGGAAGTGGACTCGCACATGACAGAGTCGATGCTTCAATTGATTTTCTTACGATGTGATTGGTTCTGGCACTATCAAGATTATCTCGGATTCGTATCCGGCGTATTTTTCGGATATCCGATATTCGATAAGTTATTTTTTTGGATTTTAGGATATCCGAAATCTCAGGGAGTATGGGGGGTTTTGACATACGCATGTTGGGTATACGATATTACGAAGATCTTGGAGGGGGTATTTGTTTTGGTATAGGGAATGCGGGTATAAGGCTAAAACAAGGATGGAATCCTAAAAAATCGGGGAACCATCGAGGTATGGGCTAGATTCCTAGACATACACTTTTGGTGGAGATCTTCCTGTTCGCGTGCATGAGAGATGCCTATAGTTCGTTCCATGCGACAGTATATGCTAGGATGCCATTTAATAGTTAGTACTCTCTCCGTGGTAAGAGTCTTATAGAATCATGAGAAGGGACGGGGGGTTTACACATATCCGACTCAGGTCTCGCATTTTTGAAGAACTTATAGTGGTTGTGTAGCGAGCCGGTTCGGGGGATGTCACATACTGGCCGGATCACCTCATTATCATAGAATTTTCGGAGTTGATTTATTGTTTAGATTGCGTCCGGTGGGTTTCCACATACATCGCCGGGGTCCGGTCGTATTTTGGCTCGACTTTCATTTTCCCTTGTGTTTTTGGTGAGCGGTTTTATTAGTCTTTTGGGATTTTTCTAAGTTAGTTTTTTTCACTTCTTTTCCAGCTTTAGAAATGAAAATTAGGGTTTCTTGCTCTTACTTGGGGATTGAAAATAACACTTTGGTGTTGCAATTTCAAATGATATGAGTGATTAGTTCAATTCCTTTTTTTTCCTTGTTTTGTAAGTTCTGCTTAATCACTTTACGTAATGAATTTCTATATTAAACTTGTTAATATTCAATATAACATAGTTGAGTAGTTTTTACTG
>SNQN01008366.1:0-29455 GCA_008642245.1 Bassia scoparia | reverse complement strand
CTACAGTTCAAATAAGAAGCCAAAGAACCACTATATACGAACCCGTCTTGCTTTTTTACCTTGAACACTAACATTTTGGGAATATTTTTTGTGTTTTTTTTAATTTTCATTTTTGAGAACTTATATATACAAGGGGTTTAAACTCCAAACAATGCACTAAACAAAACTCATCCACTTATCAACATTAAAAAACTTTAACACTTTAAATGCGTAACTCCATTTAACTTAACACTAAGGGTGAATCAAATAAAATTTGGCTAAGGCTCATAGTGTGAGGCTAACAAGAAGTGAAGCTCAAATGGGTTGCAAATTGTAGGGCTTGGCCCCTCCTTAGGGTGGGTGGACCTCAGCTTCAGTGTCATGGAGTTGAGCCAGGAATCCGCATGTGAATGCGTTGGGGTGTTTTCGAAATGAGGGATCGCCACCGTGCTATATGGGTTATTCACGGACGCCCGAACATTGTGCCAAACTAGTGGCCCCACAAATAGGTCCAGTAACAAAGTGTGGGTTCGGACATGGTACGAATCAGATCTGTAACCCAATTCGCCCGCATGTAGCGGCCTCTACTCGGTCTCATTGTTAGTTCCATAAATCATAAACAATTGAATTCAAAGAGCCTATTGAATTGATCTTGAAAGCACACTAATTACTAGGGAGTTGCTATTATGTACAAGCAATGACTTCTATAATGGACAAGGCGATCACTTGATTGTTAGTCAATGTTAATAAGGTGCTTAGAAAACCGGTCGTCCATGATTATCTGATTTAATGTGACAAACGATTAAATTCCGTCTTGTTAAATAATATATACAAGTGTGATAGAAAATATATATAAACAAGACATGAAAACAAAGGTTAGTGAGCATAATAATATGTATGTTGGTCTCCTCACCTTGCACTGCAAACAATCAAATTGTTAGGACTAAAAACTCAAGGATCGCCTTTCGATTGAATTGCAATTGAGACAAACAAACGCGGTTATATTGACAATAACAATATGTATAATAATGAAAACAAAAACCATGGAACATTGAAAACATGAAGAAAATCTACATATTTACATGAACGATTAAAAAGTGAGTTTCTACATTGTTTTAATTGAATTAAAACTCATAACAATGATTAATCAAATAAGAGAGACAAAAGGAATTAAAAAAAAGTGAGAAATAGGTTTTTTTGGTGAGTAATCCAGATTTATACCCTTATTTCGCTTGTTTTGATTCGAACAGAATCGATGCTTTGAATTGAAAACGAATGTTTGTTGAGTGTTTTGAGAGAGAGAAAGAGTAAGACTTGTCTCGGGAATTGTGCGTGTCTCTGAAGCGTATAAAGTGAAGGTCTCGGACTGGCAAGGCAAGGGAGTATTTATAGGCAGAGCAAACGAGGCAAGGCAACCTTGCGTATATACGCTGAGGATGAGCGTATATTACGCTCAGATGGGAAGCGTATATACGCTCATCCTCAGCGTATATACGCTTCCACTTTCCATAAGATTTTGGCAAGAACCGTATACCTTGAAGCTGCGTATATACGCTTGTTATGGAGCGTATATACGCTCCTGACCAGCGTATATACGCTCCATACCTACGTATATAACGCTCAACTTTTGCTATATATTTTCCAAAAACCTCGAAATATTTCGATTCCTCCGATTGTATTCGTGATTTCCCTTGATTCGAGCACCTAGACATCCTTGCTCTCCAAGCAAGGATTTCAGAATGTTCTAGAAGGTTCCACGTATTTCCGGAGTATTTTTCTAATTATTTCACGTATTTTCTGCGTATTCTGCGTATTTAGTCATTGCAAAATTCATAGAAAATCATAGAAAATCAGAAAAATAATTTAAAATACTGGCGGATTCAGAAAAAAGTGACGAACATGATGGAAAACAAAAAGCATGAGAATCGCCAGCGTACTTGTTCGAAAACCTTTGAGTTTATCGAGGAAAACCGAAGAAAATATGTTTGCCTTGTATGTGACCTTTGCTCAATAGTTCGAGTACGACCTCACGTATTCAACTTCGTGAGTTCAAAGCATCTTTTCTGAGTCGCAAACAAAACGCGAGGGCGGTATGTTTCATCACGGATTATCATTTGGGGGAGCACATTTTCAGGTGTCTACAGAAGCCCCCACTTTGACTGAGTCTGGAGAGACGTAAGTCACGTAAGACGAAAGTCAAAGTATTCGATTCGGGACGGAGAGCAACTCAAGACGTTCGTGCGACCCTGAGTTACCCTTTTTCGCCGATACCTGCAAAACAAAAGGTTAGTTTTACCTGTAGCCGTGTCCATGCGGTTTGATGTGCTTGTATGTGTCTGAGTCCTTGAGCGGCATTTCCCCGTTCGGCTGACTGGGAGAAATGAGGCGCGCCCATGCTTTCGAAGATATGAGCATTGACTTGAAATGATAGCCCTAATTCAGGATTAAGGACTACCTTGGTGACGACATAGGTCTTGTTTTATGTCTAGCGAAATTTGCATACAATGTTGACTTGTAACTTTGACCTTGAGATTGAAAAGGGGCAAGAGCCATTGAATTTGAATTTGAAGAGTCTTGTCTAGATCTGGTTCTAGAAATTTGAGAGAGTCATTGAATTTGAAGGGCCTTTGAATTTTTGAAGAAGGGCCTTTGTCTAGTCTGTTCTAGACATGATTTGAGAGAGTCATTGAATTGAAAGGGTCTTGTCTAGGTCTGTTCTAGACATGATTTGAGAGAGTCATTGAATTTGAAGGGGCCTTTGAATTGAAAGGCCCTGTCTAGGTCTGGTTTTAGACATGATTTGAGAGAGTCTTTGAAAGGCCTTGTCTAGGTCTGGTTCAAGACATGATTTGAGAGAGTCTTTGAAAGGCCTTGTTCAGGTCTGGTTTTAGACATGATTTGAAAGTGTCTTGTCTAGGTCTGATTCTAGACATGATTTGAAAGTGTCTTGTCTAGGTCTGGTTCAAGACATGATTTGAAAGTGTCTGTCTAGGTCTGATTCTAGACATGATTTGAAAGTGGCTTTGAATTGAAAGAGTCCAGTCTAGGTCTGGTTCTAGACATGATTTGAAAGTGGTCTTGTCTAGGTCTGATTCTAGACATGAAAGGGCGATACTAGAGTCTAATCCTAGTACTAAGTGCCAATTTGAAGAGTGTCATTTGAAGAGTGACTTAGAGAAAGGTGACATTTGGACGTGACTTGACTACATAACATTGCGAGACAGTGACTTTGATTGGAAGAGACAGGGTCAAAAGTGACTTTTCAGGATTCCACTGATAGCAATAGACTTGAACACGTAATAGGGCCGAGGAGACAAAGAAGCCCCATTTGGAAATTAAGGAGCCATGATGACAACGAGCCCCCAGTGAGACTTTGATGACAACGTGGTTTACGGCTTAGAGTCAGCATAGAGAGGTAGATGGATTGTATGGATGAGTTCCCCAACAAGATGTACTGACCCAAAGGTCAGGTGGCTTTACTTCTTTGGGATTGAGTCAATGAGTCCTTGAAGGTGACCAAAGATAGGCTATGGTTCGAGAAATAAAAAGGGTCAAATTTGTGGCTAAGGGTCAAAGATGGGGCTAGATGCTGGGTTGGGTAATGATGTAGGCAAGTATGAGTCTATGTTAGTTCTAGACTGGCAAACCATTTATCAATTCTTAGCAAGTCAAAGCACCAAAAGGCCTCAAACGATTTAATGTTAATGCGGTCGAACTCGAGAAGAGGCTTCCTACGTATCCTTACGGAATCAGACCACCGTAGTTCTGATGATGATTTGGACATGCCTTGTATGAGAGCGCTTTTGTGGTTGTAATGTGAGGCTGTGGTTGAGGTTGAAAAAGGCTTGATGTTTATGAAGTGGACCCACGGCGCGCAGTGTGCTTTTTTAGGACTCTTGCTTTTTATTTGATCTGGGCTTATTAGGATTTTGACATTGACTTCATTTTTGAGACTTTTGTATTGAACTTTGATCTTTGCTCTCTTTTTTTTTCTTTTTTCTTTTTGCCATGTTACTTTTTTCTTTTCTTTCTTTTGCACGTGTCTTTCCTACGCACCGTTTGGTCCAAAGGGTTAGGTAGATGTGGGTGATGAAAAGAAAGATAGGCTAAATGATAGTGTTTGTGGCTCAAAAGGTTGCAAGGGATTTTGATTTGATGTGACAAGGGAATGGAAGGGAGGGGTCATTTGTGGAGCTGTGAAAGAAGCCCTCTTGGGCATTGTTCAATTTCAATAATTAAGTCAGATATTGATTAAACCAATTGTGCCATGAGTGTTGAGACTTGCATAGAATTAGAAAATAATTATTGCCAAAAATAAATGAGTCATTTGAAAGTACACGGCTTATTGTTATAGGAAGAGACTACATAGACTCAAGGGACAGGAATTGAAGGACAATATGCTAGGACTAGGACTCTATGACTCAATCCAGAGAAGGGCCGAGTGCAGATCGATGCCCACGCTTGGTGACTCATGAGGGCTTCGATGGTAGTGGGTGTTTGATGTTTTTCCAGTTGGGCCAAGGAGTATATGGATTAGGTTTTTTTTTGTGGATGATGGAGGGTCAAAGACATGGGCCTTTTGTGGAGGTAGGATTTGTTTTGACTTCTTGCCTCTTTGGGCCCAGAGACAAGTGCGAGTCTTTGCTATCTTGGTGAAATCAAGAAATTACATTTAGAACCAGAACAAAGAATGGTCTACTTGAAACTCTAAGAACAAACCTAACTCAGTCTTGAGGTCTGGACTTAAGGAACTGAACTCGAAAGTAGACTTGATGGGCTAGACCTAAATCTGGTTTAAGGTGCTAGACTCGAGAAAGATTCAAACCTAAGATGGCCTATTTCAGAATTAAGGACCTCTTAGCCTACGAGCCACTTGAAATTGAATGGGCCTAGGGTTGAGTCTATGATCGAACTTAAGTTCAGTTTTAAGGTTCTTAGATTGAGCAAACCTAATTCAGATTTAAGGTAGGGTTGAACCTAAATTCAGATTTAAGTAGGGTTCTTGAATTAGATTGAATTGAACCTAATTTAGGTTTAAGGTTCAAAAGGGTCGAATCTAAGTCAGAATTAAGACTCTTGGATTGGAATCGAAACTAAGTCAGATTCTAGGTCGAAAGGAGTTTGAAATTGAATTGGATTGGAGTGGGCCTAATGGATCACGAACGTCATTGTCTGTGAACCATAGATTAAGGGACTCGGGCTTAGTTAAGAATTTGGACTGAACGAAGAGTCACAAGTTAACAAGCACATTGATTAGAAACACAAAACCAATTATTCACGAGGTCAGGATCTAAGTGAACTATAGGTCGGCTTGGTTAAGTCTGATAGTGTACCATGCCTAAAAGTAGAGCTGGGTCCAATTTCACCACACAATATTGGTGATGTATGGCCGAGATACCCTATATACACGCATCGAGTAACACGTGCATACGCGCATGGGCGGATAGGACTTACCTTAGCCAATGTGATCCATTAACCACATGAAACCAAGGTAAAATCCCCCCTTAAGGTGATCTCGAAGCATGGAACATGCCATATTGAGACCAAGGTGCCTAAGACATGAACCTATTCGAAGGGTCACAAGCAAAATTCAATTGATTATGATATGGAACTACGAGACTTTCAAGTCTGTCCACATCACCAAATGGTGATATCCCCAGTGAAGTCGCCAAAACTGTAGGGCTTGGCCCCTCTTCAGGGGGGGTGGACCTCACTTCAGTTCATGGAGTTGAGCCATGGAATCCGCATGTGAATGCGTTGGGTTGTTGTCTTGAATTGAGGGATCGCCACCTGTGCTATATGGGTTATTCAACGGACGCCCGAACATTGGTGCCAAACTATGGCCCACAAATAGGTCCAGTAACCAAAGTGTGGGTTCCGGGACATGGTACGAATCAGATCTGTAACCAATTCGCCGGCATGTAGCGGCCTCTATCGGTCTCATTGTAGTTCCATAAATCATATAAGCATTGAATTCAAAGAGCCTATTGAATTGATCTTGAAAGCACACTAATTACTAGGTCGAGTTGCTATTATGTACAAGCAATGACTTCTAAATGGACAGGCGATCACTTGATTTTAGTCAATGTTAATAGGTGCTTAGAAAACCGGTCGTCCATGATTATCTAGACTTTAATGTGACAAACGATTAAATTCGGTCTTGTTTAAACAATATATACAAGTGTGATGAAAATATATATAAACAGACATGAAAACAAAGGTTAGTGAGATAATAATATGTATGTGTGTCCTCCTCACCTTTCACTGCAAACAATCAAATTATTAGACTAAAAACTCAAAGGAATCGCCTTTCGATTGAATTGCTAATTGAGACAAACAACGCGTTAGTATTGACAATAACAATATGTATAATAATGAAAACAAAAACCATGGAAACATTGAAAACATGAAGAAATCCTACATATTTACATGAACGATTAAAAAGTGAGTTCTACATTGTTTTAATTGAATATAAACTCATAACAATGATTAATCAAATTAAAGAGACAAAGGAAATTAAAAAAGAGTGAGAAATAGGGTTTTTTTGGTGAGTAATCTCAGATTTATACCCTTATTTCGCTGTGTTGATTTGAACAGAATCGATGCTTTTGAATTGAAAACGAATGTGGTTTTGAGTGTTTTTGAAGAGAGAAAGAGTTAGCGTGTCTCGGAATTGTGCGTGTCTCTGAAGCGATTCAAGTGAAGGTCTCGGACTGAGCAAGGCAAGGGAGTATTTATAGGCAGAGGCAAAACGAGGCAAGGCAACCCTGCGTATATTACGCTGAGGATGAGCGTTATACGCTCATGGGAGCGTATATTACGCTCATCCTCACTGTAATACGCTTCTCACTTTCCATAAAGAATTTGGCAAGAACCGTATACCTTGAGCTGCGTATTACGCTTGTTATGGAGCTATATACGCTCCTGCCAGCGTATATACGCTCCAACCTACGTATATACGCAAACTTTTGCGTATATATTTTCCAAAAAACTCTTGAAATATTTTGATTCTCCGATTTTATTCGTGATTTCCCTTGATCGACCACACTAGACATCCTTGCTCTCCAAGCAAGGATTTCTAGAATGTTCTAAGAAGGTTCCACGTATTTCCGGAGTATATTTCTAATTATTCACGTATTTTCTGCGTATTCTGCGTATTTAACATTGCAAAAATTCATGGAGAATCATAAAAATAGAAAAATAATTTAAAAATACTGGCGGATTCAGAAAAAAGTGACGAACATTGATGGAAAACAAAAAGCATGAGAAATTCGCCAGCGTAACTTGTTCGAAAACCTTTGAGTTTATCGAGAAAACCGAAAGAAAATATGTTTTGCCTGTATGTGACCTTTGCTCAATAGTTCGAGTACGACCTCACGTATTTTCAACTTTCGTGAGTTCAAAGCATCTTTTCTGAGTCGAAAACAACGCGAGGCGCGGTATGTTTCATTCACGGATTACTCATTTTGGGGAGACACATTTTCAGTGTCTACACAATGTTAATGGAAACCCAAAAACCCAATATATTGATGGAAAAAATAGGTGAATGAAAAATAAAATTTTTTGTATTCCCAAACTTACCCCTAAATGAATGCCTTTCATCATCCTCTAAATCGATTCAGTCAAAACCTTAAAAACCATGAGTATGCAAATTGCTACAAGTGACAAGGAAACCCTCAAGTTAATCAAGCCAAGTACACAAAACTTAAATCCAATCTCAAGAATCCAAGTCGAGAATAAAACCATTCATTCCAGTTTGCTTTGAAGAATTAGGAGATATTTTTGTGTTTTTTCTCCATTTTTTTTTAAGAAATTAGAATAAGTACATACAAAGGTGTAAACCCCTCCACCATACTTGAAATTTGCAATGTCCACAATGCAATACCAAGCAATAAAGCACAAAATCAAGGAAATAGAAGTGGACTTGGCCATAGAAGTAGAACTTGAGACCACTTTATTTTGTCGAACACTTGGAGTGCGCGCCGTAGAGACGAATAAAATAAGAGATAATCTCAATTTCACACCAACTCAATGTCAAATATACAATTCACACTTCACAACAAAGAAGAATCCCAACACATCTCTTCACAGTTCACAAGCTCCAAGGCAAACCATGTCAACCAACTAAATGTAATTCAAAATTGGTGATTTGCTAGAAATTTCGTCCCAAAAGGATTTGCTAAAAGCTCGGGTAATAAATCTCAATTTTTGGATTCAACAATAAAATCAAGAAACCTCCAATCATTGACAAATTAGCGTTTTTTTCTCAATTTACCAAGAAGCAGTGTTGTTGCATAAGGCGCTGCTAGTGTAGTTTGGCATGGCTGCAGGTGGCGCGGTGCGGTGGTAGAAGGATGTTACCGGAGGAAGGTGGCGGGTGCAAGGGCAGCGTGAAGTGCATGTGGATAAAAAGAGGAGAGAGAGAGGACCACTTTTTTTTGCTGCACGGCAGCCTACAAGATTTTGTGGAGGGCGGCGCGGCCGCAGGTAGGCGGTGGACCAAGAGCCGGAGGCAGAGGAGAGTATGAGAGTGGAGTTGCGTGTTGCTGTTGGGCTTCGCTACTGCTGTTGTGGTATACAGTCAGTCACCCCGCACGTTTTTTATTTTGTTTTTTATTTTGTTTTTTTGTAATTTTTGCTGGTTTGTAGTGGTATGCACAGTAAGTTACCGCAACCAGCGTTGTGGTGCTTGGGCTTTCGCCGTAACCGGGTTACGGTATATACTGTTTGTGAACTAGATTGCTTGAATAAGATAACTTGCGCAACCTAGCTATGGCTTGAATGTATAAATGCCGCAACCTCCTTGCGGATTAGTCCTTCTAGGATATTTTGCTCCATGACTCAAAAATATGTACAAAAAGGATAAACTACACCAAAGCAAAAAATTAGCAATAACCATATGAAAATTAACCAAAACCACTTAACTACCAATGAATATTTTTGGAAGATTTTCCTTTTTTCCTTTGTGTTTAGTTTTTTTTGTTTTTGTTAACTAAGGAGAATAAAAATAAAATAAAATAAAGAATAAAAATAAAAAGTTTAGAAACAAACTTGGGTTGCCTCCCAAGAAGCGCTAGTTTAAGGTCATCTTAGCTGACTAGCTTTTCATATCATGTAGCCGAAGAGTGAGTAAGTTGTAATGTTCACTCTCTCATGTCAAAGGATCGCTCGCTCTGTAGGCAAAATTCACTCTTTAACCTTTTCCCTGAAAGTACACCTTAAAGGTTCCAGAGTTCCACCGAACCATAAGTTAAAAAACCTTGCTGACCTCCAAATTGCTCCAAACCATCTACAGCGAAGCTTACCCGGGATTAACTTCAATCTACAGTTTTAAAAGAAGAACCAAATCTCTTCCTTAAACTCTCTTCTCAAAATCCCTTTGTCATCCATCTCTTTGTTTTTCCTGTACAACCTTGAACTTTCGTAAGGATCCAAGCAAAGCTCATCAAACCTCATTTAGCTGTAACGGATCTCTGCTCACCCGTTGCACCACCCAAAATTTATGGTTTTTAATTGCCAATTATGCACTATGCCTAATTCGACGGGAAGATAACATGGCTTTTCCATAGACAGCCTATATGGAGTTGTCCCAAATGGGCGTTTTGAAGCAGTTCTATACGCCCAAAGTGCACATCAAGTTTCATGGACCAATCTATCCTTGTTTCTCGCCAATCCGTCTTCTCCAAATTAGTCTTGATCTCCGATTAGAAACTCCCAACTGCCCACGGTTTTGTGGTGATAAGAGAGTCAAACTCGATGATTTACTGCATACTTCTTCAATATAGCCTCAAACTTCTCTCAATAAAGTGTGTTCCTCTATCCACTAATCAAAAACCCGTGCACTCCAAATCGAGGGAAAATTGTCTTCTTTAAAGAACTTTTGAACCCACAACGAACATCATTGTAGGAGTGGCTATAAGCTTCGACCCACTTCGACACGTAGTTGACAACAACTAAAATGTAACCTATTCCCATGAGACGAAGGAAAAGATCCCATAAAATCAACTCCCCCACACATCAAATAAATTCAACCTCAAGAATTTTATTTAGAGGCATTTCATTCCTCCTTGCATGATGTTCCAGTTTTTGACAACGATCACAAGACTGGACATAAGTATGAACATCCTTGAAACAAAGTGGGCCAATATAAACCGCATTGAAGAATTTTTGCCAACAGTCTTGTTGGTTTGATGGTGGCCTCCATAAGTGAATCATGAACAATGAGAATAATTAAAGCGTCACCTACTCTCGAATGCATCTTCAAATTGATTCCATCCGCACATCCTTTGTAGAGAAAGGTTCATCCCAAAAGTATTCTTCACCTCCCAAAAATTTAATTTCCTTCCTTTGTTGTGATGAATAACCCAAGAGAGGGTACCAACTAGCCATATTCGATTGAGTTTCGGGGAAGCAATTTTCCCTTGGTTTGGTTTGACTTAGCTCTTGATTTGTAAAGCTTCACTTGACTAGGAAGAGCACCACAGCCATATTTCTTTCCCTACCTACCTTAAGCCTAACGTTACAACCAATAATTCCTTTTAACTCTAGATGGTTGAGTCGTATAATGGAGGAAGCCATGAGTATGTTTCTTGAGACATGTGCTAGAATTGCTTGATTACTCTCACTTTGATTATCTTTGAGCTCACCTATTTCGAGCTATGAGACGCCACATTGTCTTGCGCCGTTGAGGTTGGGGAGGGATGTCTTAATAAGGAGTGAGAGATGTTTAGTCACGATTGATTGGGCCCTCAAGCACTCATTTGTGATCACTTTTTCRGGGGTGAGTTAGATTGCTTACTTCCTTGGGCATGACGGTTGAGTGCACACTAGCATCCCTATAATCTCTATTTTAGTCCTTAGTTGAGAAGTGTGGATTTTCGAAAAAACTTTGCTTTGACTGGATTTAGAGTTATGGGTTAATCTTTTTGGAAACCCTCACGAGAGCACACTCGTCATCCTAACCTCATATGACARTGAATATAGGTTTTATTACTTTCTAGATAAGTTTTTTCTTATTTTGCTTTCTTTTCTCGAGGAAGAGTAAAGGTTAAGTGTGGGAGAATTTGATAACACCATTTTATACTCATATTTCTATGCTAATTTTGTGTGTTTTCATATTACTTTTCCCATAGTTTCAGCCTTTTAGAGCTATTATACTTTATATTTTGCTATTGCTCTTCTCAGGTGTGTTTTGTTCAGCTTTTGTTGGTTTTTGGTGCTTTTGCTAGGATTATTGAATATGAATGTAGAGCTATCGGATGTTGATCAAAGAATGGGTGATTCAACACATTTATATTGACGAAAAAGCTCCAAAATAATTGCGCATGAAGCTCCCCCGCAACCTGGTTGTGGAAATCACCTAGTTTACAACAACCTAATTGTGGCCACTTGATGTTTGAGGTGTTTTGAAGTGCATGGCAGCCCACTCCGCACCCTCGTTGCGGCCTAATGTCACATGCCGCACCCTTGTTGCGGCCCCCTTCTTTGATGTAGATAACTCTTCATATGCCTAGCATCTAAATAGGTTTTTGGAGGGAGGTTTTATTCTATTTCATTGACTTACTTTTCAATATMAGTTTTATTTTAAGAAGAAGCTTTCCCTCTCCTTGTTTTGAGCACACAACTCCTAATTTTGGTCCCTTCAACATTGATTTGGCAATTTCATTAATTCAAGTATTATTTTCTTATCTCTATTCTCATTTTATTGTTGTTAATCATGCTTTGTTTCAATATTAGTTTTGTTTATTCCATAATAATGTGTGAGTAGTTTTCTTAATCTAGGGTTAGGTTAAACCCTTTCCATGATTGATTTTTTAGCAAATTAATAAAATCCCCAATTTAATTGTTGATTGTTAATGCTTAATTGATTGTGCTTTTGCCAATAACGRATTTGGTTATTCAATTAAGAACATGAAATTCCCCACGAGAGTAGGTAGAATGAATTGTTGGAAAATTAGGGTTTTTCGATTAATGTCACTAATTTTTTTGATTCCACGGGATTAAGCTTGATTGCAAATTAGAGAAACCTTTTCTCTTGAACAAGTAATCCATTAAATTGGGGTAGGAATTTCTTTGTGTCAATTATGCTATTGGTGACGCTTAACTTTAGGAGTTTTTAATTGTTGAATTTTAATCGCATTATTTCCATTTGTGTTGATTAGTTTTACCATAGTTCATCAATCTCAACTCTAAATTGCTACTTGCTTAGTATAAATTAGAAACAAAATTGACCACTTTGAACCAATTAGTCCCTTGGGATTCGACCCTTACTTGCCCGACTACATAGTTAGGAGGAAAAGTTAGGTTATTTTTGCTAGGTGCGCGACATGCCTATCACTAAATGTAGAAATGAATCATAATCCTAATGACAAAGACTCAAAACAGAAAAAAGAAATGACAAAGAGTTTAGGTGGAGGGACACTCCGACACAATCCTAAAGCTGGAATCCCAACTGACTTTTACCATTCAATAGTCTCCTTAAGAAGATCTTCCTCTTTCACTATTCCAATGTCGTAAGCCTTTGTGAAAGTGGTGAGGCCTCGATACTGTAGATGATCTTTATACTTTGGTTGAAGGTCGTCAATAAAAGTTTTGACTATCTCTTCTTTAATGGGAGTTGAAACTAGTGTCGCAATAACTTCTTTCCATCTAACTAGATAGGCGGTGAAACCCTCCTTCTCCCCTTGCATAATGATCTTGATCTCTCGGAATGAAGTTTGTGTCTGAATGTTACCCTTATTTCGCGTCATAAATGCACATGCGATGCTTTCCMATGTAACCGTTTCTTTCCTAGAAATCGAGAAGAACCATTTCTTGCATATTGGTTGCAAAGAGAGGGGAAAGACCATTGGAAAAAGGGTAGGTTAGATTCCTTTGAGTGACTTGGCGGTCTTGAATCCCTTGAKATTGAATCGAGGGTCATTGGTTTGTTTGAACTTGGGTATGTCTTCGGTTGAAAATATCTTGTGTAATTTAGAAGAAAGGYTGGGATTAAGTGTAGGCGAGTCTTCGTGAAAGATGGGGACAATGAATTTCTAGATCACCTTTTCATCTATCTTGGCCAAGGAAGAGCTCGAGGTTYGTTCCATGTCATTGATTTTAGTTTGAAGTGCTTGCATTGAGTCAGATAGCTCTTGTAATATGTCGAAAAGTTTTTGGATATGTTCTTTTACAAAGTTGATTTTATGGTTTTAAGGTAATGGGCTTGGTTGTGTTGGAAGTTGGGAATGTTTGGGTTTAAAATGATGGATTGGGCTTCAAAGGCTGGATTGGTCTTAGAGGGATGGATTAGGCTTAGAAGGATGGATTGGACTTGGAAGGATGAATTGGGCTTGGGGCTCAAACGAACAGTTTTATGGCCGATCAAGGGCTATGTTGACAACTTCACTTGTTTTAGAAAGAATAAGACCCTTAGTGAACTTCCTTATTCTTGAACGCAAATGCGAATGCATGTCCTAATTTCATGTATGGTTATCTTTCCTAGAGTGCATGTATGATGACTGCAAGGCGCCCTTCCATTTTTCTTTTGAAAAATGAAAAAGTTTAATTTTTTTGCTTTGTTTTCATTTTTGTTGTATTTTTCCTTGGAAAGAACAACGATTGAAATGAGAATGTAAGATATATGTAAGTGTGATTGGGACTGTGTGAAGTGGATTAGAAGATGACCATGGACTATATGAAAGTGACTGTGAATATGGGTCAAAACAATTACTAGGGTCCTATTACGAATTAAAAATAWATAGTTGACTTTATTGAGTTAATTAAGAGAGTTTGTCCAACTATTAGTAAGTAGCGACGAATAAGGCAGAAGGAAAAGACAGGTGATACACGAAATTCTTAATATATCTTCAGTATAACGATGTAGCATTAGCGTTTGAAGAAAATTGTGGTAAGGATGGCCCATCAGGAGATAGCCCAAAAGCAAGCCCATGATGATCTGGCGATAGCAGGACTTGGAGGGAAATTACGAATATTTGGAATATGAAAAGAAGCAGCAAGAAACCGTCAGATGAAGTAACTTCCACCCATGCACTTCATCCTTGGAGGCCTATAAATAGATGCAGGGGTACAAAACAACAACAACACAACAACATGAATCTATCTCTTTTTCTCATTTTGTTTCCTTTAGCCACACTTGGCTCAGTAGTCAAATAAGTTTGGATTAGTGTAGCCTAGATTAGTCTAGCGCAACGTATCATAGTTCATCTTATCATGGATTAGTAAGTTGTTCGATTTTCATCTCATTATGTGTAATCATGGAAGTAATCATCCTTCCTGGAAATAGAATCGTAGTTTGATACTTATCCCTTTATAATGGATGGTTTTTGTGGGTTTTCATCAATGTTTATTTTACGCTTCAGCTTTGTTCCACAACAATTTTTTGTCCTTATGTTCCATTTTCTTGATTAACTTAGCAAGGTTATTAATATAAGCAATAACAAGAGGGGCAACCCCCTACCGAACTAAGAAAAACATTGGGCGGTTGACTTGTTGATGAAGTGCAAAATCACCTGAACATGTTTTTTGGCGACCACAGTAGGAGAGAAGTTTGCAAAAGCATAATTKCATGGCCCTTAGAGATCTACACGAAGGTCGGGCAATCAAGAGGATGGTAACTCATTCGATCAAAATCTTAAAATCCCACTCGAAGATCTTGGTAATTTAGAAACTGTTCTGCAATAACAATTTGTTGAAGATCTTGCTCCTCCTGAGAAAAATGAGTCTCAAACACAAAGACTTGAAGATTTTCACCTAAATAGGGGGGAAGATCAATCATCCTCAGCTAAAGGTTTGCTCAATTAACTATACACGCAATACATGGATATTGTTACAAGCCTTTTGGAAGATTTTAAGGGAATCATAGGGAACAATTCGACAATCTCCACAGAGGTATGGTGCATGAAACTTCTATGGTGATAACTGCCGAGTTGCAAAACTTTGGCTCGCACTTACAACAAGCGGTTACTAGATAGGTGGAAAAGATTATATTGGATATCAACGAGACATTGAATGCGACTAACGTGGCGTTATCTAAGACGATTTCTACTGAGATAGTTAATTGGTTGGAACCTTTAGTAGAGAAACATGATCAACTTAATGAACAATTGATGAATTTGTTAACTACCAGATGTTCAAGAATAACTATTAAAAGTCCTAGGGAGGAACTACCCTTGGGTTATCCTAGAATAAGCACTATGAGAGGAACTAAGGTCCTCTGGCTCTTCAGAAAGTATAAAGGAGTATCCCTCTTCGAGATGCCAATGAAGGGAACAAGAGACAAGGGAGAGAAGMAGGCCCAAGGTCATGCTACGAGTCAGGCTATAGCCATGGTAATCCTAAACCTTCTTCTCTTCCTTTGACATCTAATTCTATCCCCTTGACAGCGTTAATGGGAACCATTCCGCCAACAGGAACAACCTTTTGTTTGAAGGCACAAGATTATACAACTGGAGGGGTATTCCCCACTACTGGCGGTTTTCGAACTACAACTAATGGAACTATTCCTCAAAGTACATATCCTGCTGCTCATGAACCGCTACAACCCACTAACTTTACACAAATTGGGAATTAGGGTTATCCACAACTGGCATACTCTTACTAAATGCAYCCCCCTCAGTGTAACTATTGGGGGCAAGGGTAACATCCATAGGGTAATGCCTATGGGGACCTCAAGCGATGGGACCACAAAACTCTAGTAATATTGGAGTTTTCCAACATGGAGTTGGATATGACCAAAATCCTGTTGGGGAAACACCTCATCCTGCCTATTACTAAGATAACCGACATCAACATGGGTAAGATATGAACTTYCATATGAGATAGGTTCATCATGAAGCCGTCCTTAGACAAGTGGAAAAGATGATCCAAAGAGCCATGGGGCACAACGCTGGTTTTCCCAGCAGAGGGACTTGTAAYCCTTATCCTAAATGGATTGACAGGATGTATACGTTTCATTGAGGGTTCAAAGTTCCTGAATTTTCTCCCTTACTGTCTGGTGTCGGATTGGTGTCTATTGAAGAACATTTGGTTAGGTATTGCAAATGCAGAGAGGCAGCAGATAGTGTTTAGCTGGAGCTCGGGTTGTTCTCTAGTTCTCTCAATGGGATTGCATTTTCCTGGTTCACCGATCTTCTAGCAAACTTGATTCAGACATGGCAAGATCTGCATGGGCAGTTTCTTCGTCATTTTACTAGAGCGAAAGTCAGGATCTCCATTGGAGATTTAGTCAAGATAACAAAGGACAAGAGGGAGCTTGTAGAGAATTACATCACCTGGTTTAACAAAGCTATGGTCAGATGTCATCTTAACCTACACGAGTCTGGTTCGTTTCTATAGTCCAAAGAGGGTTGTCATTTTCTTTTAGAAAGAAATTTTAATGACAACATTTACCTGATAACGTGGCTTCGGCTAGTGCGGTTGTGGCGTATGAAATGTGTTTTGCTGATGAATCTAYAAGAAAACATAAGTATTACGCCAACTATGCTAATTGCATAGAAGAGAGCCAGGATTAGGATGGTTATTAAATGGATGTGGCGGTGACAAATTATTCAAGGCCCACAATTTAAATGTCCTTAATTAGTGAACAAAAATCCTTCTTAGAAAAAGGATTTCAAGTCTGATAAAAGAAAAGAATATACATTTGACATTAAAAAATGCGATGAAATCTTTKATTGGCTCTTGAAGTTCAACAGGATTAAACTAGTGGGTAGACATAAGGAAAGGGATCCCAATGAAATAAAAGGAAAAGTTTACTGCAAATGGCATGATGCCTTTACGCATAAAACTAATGATTACGTATTTTTCATAGATAGGATACCAGATGAAATCGATAAAGGAAATACAATTTTTCCTAAAAAGAGTGCGAATGCTTGTGAAATTGATTCTGAATTTCTTTGAGAGTAAAAACAATATGAGATGGATTGAAATATGGTTGATGTTGATACTAATATTGACATGTAGGAGCTTTCTAATGTAGTTATTGCTGTAAAGTTATAAAAACGTGTTGTGAATGAAGAGGTCCTATTTGCTCCAAAATGCAAAGAGTTGCACACTCAACACACCAATGTAAAGCTTTCAAAGGCTTCATCAATAAAAAGTTCAGAACAGATGGGTTGAAACTCTCAAAGTAAGAATACCAAGCGTTGGATCTTGTTAATTTTCAACCTRAGGGAAAGAAGCTAAAGGTTAGGTGTTGCAGTTAAGAGATGTTGTCGACAATATTAATCATAATGGATTCACTAGTTAAAAGGCTCAGACGTATATGGATGTTGTTCAAAATTTCCTTTGAACTATAGTAGTGAAAGGTTTGAAGAAATTGCGCTACTCTATGTGTCCTTATGCTGACATGTTGCATTACTAGTGGTAAGGACTGAATTTATTCCCAATAACCTGAGTTGCATATTAGGCACCAGAAGCATCAGTTTCAAAGAGACCTAAGGAGGGGACCAGTCACCCTTCCTCGAATGCCCTCTGCTGTTTTAGTGCTTACTAGGTTGGTAAAGACCAAAGTGGTCCGGTTGCTTAGTATGATCAAGAAAGTGACAAGCTTCAGACCAAGGTGTCTGGGATTTAGAAGTCAAACAGGGAGTGACAAAAAGATGACCTGGCTCTGGCCAAAATCATGAGAAGAGTCAAGAAAGAAGGCTAGGCTAATCAGTGAAGCAGCCATCGGCACTACAAGCAAACACAGTTTATGTGGATGAGGAGGCATTGCCAAAGGGAATGCTTAAAGTCGTAGCAATTGAAGGAGCTTATTTGATGGATGATAATAACTGAAAAGAGAATTGAATAGAGGAAACTCATAAAAAAAAGTCTTCCATGGGCCTATTCGGACATAAAGGTCAAAAGGAGATGTTCTTGATGCCAAGCCTCATTAGATTGCCACCTCACAAAGAGAAGTTGCAAGAAGAAATTCCTACAACCTAATCTCATTTGGATGAGGGTCAAAGATAGAAGTTGAAAGATGAATGTTCTAAAGATCAAAGCTCATTCGGGTGAAAACAGGAAGATGAACTTTGTGAGGGAAAATTGTTGTCGAAGCCTCATTTGGTTGCTGAACTACTTCAGAGAGAGACAATTCAGGGATCATCCAAGGGATTTATTAGTTTGTCAATATTCAGAGTCATCCCTTAGTTATGAAATTGATGGAGGACCCTACTAAAAGAAAACTGAGAAGATCATGGGACAACAAGCTTTGCAAAAGATGCTATAATGACTAAGCAGGTATTTTGTGGGTTAGTAGACTATGGCTCAGAAAGGATTGGATCTGGAGGTATCCAAGTCAGATCTTCATTTTCTGGCAAATTGTTCAGAAGGAGATTTGTGAGTCTGGCGCTTATTTGCAGTAACTTTTTCCCTAAGTTTTCAAAGCCTGTGGGACTGTGTAGAAGGATACTTCATGGGTCGATGAATTTGGACCAAGCCAACACTACGGAAAGACCTCTACTATTTAGCCTGAGCTGAATAAATTGGATAAAGGATTTGGTTTGCGCCATCCTTGGAGACTATTACTAAGGAGCAAGAAGTTTTAGTATGGAAAACTTAATCAACATTTTAGTGTAGAGCTCACAACAAGTAACCCCTTTATGTGATAGTTAACATAGATGACACTAGATTGGGTAAAGTACTAATTGATACTGCGCTACTATAAATTTTGATGCTTGGTCAGGCTTTTAAAGAAATTGGGTAGGGTAAGGAAAATTTTTTCTAGCTTCAGGATTAGCATAACTACATTCAATGGCAAGTCTGAAAATACTAAAGATTAGCATGTTATGCACGTCTAAGTGGTGCTTCTACAGACTTGGTCACTTTCTTTAAGTAAAAGGGGAGGGTAATTTTAATGCCGATTTCTCAAGAAAAGAATGGCTTCACCAGACTTTACGCCATTCCTTCTACATTGTATTAGAACAATATAACGATTGAATGGTATTGTAATTATGAGGTAGGTTTGTGCTGATGTTTATCGCTTATTTAGTTGATCAACTTAAAATTTGGAATTTCCCAAAGATACTTGAAAGTAAAACGACGCCTAGTGTTGAAACCTTTTATCTAAGGATCTGGCCCTTTATACAAAGAAGAATCTAGCGTCCAATGGTCTCCCTAATCCAGCTGACGTCAAGGGGGCATCTCTCAGGGGCAGGCATTTGCGCTGTTTCTAGAACTATATGAGCATAGGATTAGCTCATTTGTTTGTAAGTAGATAAATTATATGATTATCCATCTTTCTTTAAAAAATGGGAGTTTGATAATTTATTTTATTACCTTCTGCATCAAGTAAGCTTTAATCCCCTATGGATTATTCTTCAATATGCAGTGAAATTACGCGAAATTATGATTAAAAATTTGCTTTCCCTTTTTAATAAAAGGAATGATGCGTAAATGGAAATCATGAATAGTTTCACATCTGAACTCCTAAGAAGAAATCATATTACAAACATAGTGTGAAGAAGTTCTARAAAACATAAGAGTTGATCTATACACATCAGGAGCCAAGCAAATAAGGCAGTACATGACTAATAAGTTATACAAAATACAGTTACAACTAATAGTCTGATAAACATGATTACAGAAACTTTTCACCATGCTTAAGGCTTTCGCTGATCATGGATTGTCCACCCTCCTAGCCAGTATGAAATTCACACGATGCTTGAAAGCACGAACAAGGAGTTGACCTTTGGCTGCGATCCTAATATTKGTGCTGCAGTATGTTGATGGGCATCTTGTTGATCCTATATGCACACTTCAAGAGATTAGAGAAATTATTGTTCCACTTGTTCCAGGGAAGCTATATTGGTCAAGAGGTGAAGCTTTTCCTCTGAAAGTTCATGTAAGCGATTGGTAACGCGTTTTTGTTCCTTGACAGTTTGATCCATCTTGGCCCATAAGTGTGCCCCATACTTGAAGGAAATCAAAATGTCCTTTTTGGCGCAAGCGAAGTCCTTTTGGAAGAGATCCTTCTTAGAAAGGACCGTTTTGTTGAAGTCCTGACAAGGTTCAAGCAGATCATCYCATACAGAGGGATCAACAGAAGCTAGGAACCCTACTGATTTTCCTACATAAAGCATGACATAGGCACRAGTTTTTTGGCTTGTACRRGCGTCGAGGCGTCACCAGGCCGGACTGGGTCCGRTCCCTCTACTCTAGGGGGGGGTAAAATTTTAGGGTGGCTCAGTTTGTTTGCAAAAAATTGAATTCTTGCTTTGMATATTGTGAGTACGCCTGGAGTTGTGTGTTTATACTCGAATGAGTAAAGGAAGTCGCCACCGCACTTCTTTTGGGAAGCTACGGAACTCGTTTTAAGCCTTGCCTATAATTGCGTAAAGCAAGGCAAAGGACTTCATGTCTGGTAGTGCACCAAAGGTCTGGATTAGGGGACAATGGTATGAGTGAAGTAGTGCACAACACCCTCTGCGTCTAGCGTCCTCTACTCAGTTATTTCGAGTTCATTGTCTGAAAGACAACAACAAACAATTTTTGCGTGTGAAACCATAAGCATGTAAAGTTACTAGGTGGGTTTTTTAACAGAATACAATGCAAATAGTGTCTAGTTTGTTGTGGCATGTGTTGTTAATTCMGTATTCTAGGAGCCTAATACCGATTGTCCATAATTATGTTAATAGGCCCGAAACACCAAATTTTCCGGTCTTTGWTAAAGCATAWAATATATGTGAGACAAGCATGCGAGCAMTCGTATGAAGAATTAAAAGTTATGCCTTAAGGTTGTATTTAATTTGAATTGTCGAATCGTTATTAGTCAGTATTACATGCGAATTACATAAAAAGTCAAATTTCAAAACAAGCATGCAAAAGGGGGTTTAGAATTCAAACGTTGGCCTCAAACCTACCTCACAACACGATGTCGAAGACCAAGGACGTATCTTCAGACCCTTAAGAACCCTTGTCGGGCCTTTAGAATCCTTGAAAACCTCCTAGCTCTAATGCGAAAGAGTGTTTGAATGTGTTTTATGCGTTTGAATGTGTTTGAATGTATTTGTGAGAGAGTGTGAGAGTGAGTGAGAGTTGGACGAGWGTGAGAGAGAGAGAGAGAGTTGAGTCATCTAAAGTCCCAAATATAAAWAATGTCCTCWTGAGAGTGGTGGGAGGTTATTAGGCTTGGCGGTGAGACTTGAGAGTGAGGGAAGGGGATCATGAGAGACAGGGAAGGAAGGAGGAGAGAGAGGGTGTGATATTGTAATTGAAAGAATGAGGAGAGAGACGTGGATGAGAGATAAGGAGTGTCCGAGAGTGTAATGGGTGGGGGCCGGATATTGTGGGTAATGGTGTTGAAGTGGAGTGAACTTTTCGTTTTTTTTTTTAAATCATCAGTTTACCGACCGATTAATCGGTCGGTGATACCGACCGAAACCAAATTCGGTCGGTAAACGACCGGTTAATCGGTCGGTGAATATCTATTTTGGAGGGGTTTTGATTTCATAAAGGAAAATGTCCTCTCCGACCGTTAACACCGTCGGTATTACAGACCCGTTTATTTGGCGGTAAATCTAACCGACCGTTTGCGGTCAATGTCGGTCGGTATCACCGACCGAAATATATTCGGTCGGCCGAAATCGATTTTCTTGTTGTGTGAGGGTCTCCTATTTATAGGCAAGGGTCGAAATCGGCAAAAAAGAGGGAGGTCTTGGGCGTAATCACGCCCAAAATTGGGCATAATTTCGCCCAAAGCTGGGCGCAATTGCGCCCAGCACCTACTAGTTTATGGCAATTTGCCTTGCCTTTAATAGCGAGATCATGATGGAATAAAATCGAGCTAAAATTGTATAAAATAATTGCGTGATTTTATACAATTGCGTCTGATTTTATTGCGATTTTTGGGATATTAGGCTGATTCGCCTTGCCTGAATAGTGAGATCGTAATAAAATAAAATCGAGATAAATGATATAAAATATATGCGTTATTTTATGATGGCAGCTGTTTTATTGCGATGCTCAGGATATTTGGCTTCCTTGGGAAACTTGTCACGAGGCAAATATCCCAAGATGGCCCCGCATTTGCTTGGTTTGGCGTTTTTGCTTAAGAAATTTCGTAAATATTAAACCATAAATCAAAATTATGGAAAAAGATGTGGTAAAATATTCCTTTTGAAACAAAGTGTGTTCTGTTAAAATTTCATGAATTTTGTAATTGTTTTCATAATTTAATTAGTTATCGCAAAATAATTTAAATTGTTAAAAGTTCTGAAAAATTGCCAAAATGCTAAGAAAAATTCCGAAATATTATAGAAAAATGTTTTAARATAAGTTAAAATTATTTGAAAATTATAACTTACTTTTTCAGGTGCTAAATACCTGGAAGAGGTGTTCGGTGTAAGGGAATTCACCTTTTTAGAGCCTGTCGTGGTCCTAGCTCTCTCGATTTGAGTTGTGTGTTGCAAGGGGTGTCTTATTATTGACCGTTTTGGCTAGGGGCAAACATAGGTATCTATAGAAACCTCCACTTTGGTTGAGTTTTTAGAGAGTAAAATCTCATAAAACGAAAGCCAAAGTACCYTGTACCTGCAAAACAAATGCGTTTGTTTTACCTACACCTGCGGTTGGATGTTTTTTGCCTGCTCGTTGCTGTTGGTAATGCTTTTTCTTACGTCTCAACCTATGAATCTGATTCCACTTGGGGTTCCGTGCTTCTGCTTATGGTTCTGATTCCACTGGCTATCTTTTGAGAGGATTTCCACCTATGTTTCTGATTCACCTGGGATTTTTGTGGGAACTGATGATATCTTCACCTATGGTTCTGATTCCACTGGTGATCTTCTGTTAATAGGCTGTTCGCCTGGATATTTCCGKTAGGACTTCATGGGGAATTGCTGCGGTGTCCGTATCGATGCCTCCGTTTCGACTCYTRTGGGGAAGAGGAAATGGTGTCCCTATYCCACACCTCGGCTAGTCATCCGAGAATATTAATATAATGGTAACGCAACGTTTAGCCACGATCGCGTATAGAGAATGTCTTTTTGCTTGTGCATGCTTTTATCCCAWCTCGGCTAGTGGTCCGGGAAAATTAATATAATAACGCGGCGTATAGCCACGATTGTGTATAACAATGTCTTTTTGCTTGTGCGTGCTCTGATTTGCTTTATCCCATCTCGGCTAGTCGTCCGAGAATATCAATACGTAGGTAACGTCTCGTATAGCCACGATTAAATATAGCAATGTCTTTTTGTAAATGCTTGCATTACGTATACACAATCGGGCTAACGCTTGGCCCTTGCGAGGATGATGCAACTTCAACTAGGGAATGTGTGCTTTGACTTTGATCTGCTTTCGATCTTTGCTTGATCGTGGCTATTGCTTCGTTGTTACTTTACATTCGCTTACGGCTTGGCATAACGCTATAGGTGTATTTTTATAGTGATTTAATGAATTTTGGTCCCATTATGCTTGCTTAAGGGCGTCTTGGTCATTGTGCATGATTTTGAAAGTTGGTTGGAATTCCCGGGAAGCATCAATGACATTTGAAAGCAATGGGCGTTGYGCGTACACAAATCTGCGCACGAGAAAAGGCTCGATAATTGAGCAAAAATAGCACGAAATTACCCCTAGTATTTCGGTCTTTTWGGCCGAAAAKTGTGCCTTATGTTGGCACTTTTGCTTCATTTGCCATTCGTTATTTGCTTTGTTTATTGCAAACTGTCTCTAAATTCCATTGTTGTACCTTGGAATTGCTTGGAAAGGTTTCTTTTGCTCAACAAATCCCAAATTCAAGTAAGTTTATTACTCCAAACTTGAAATTCACTTGTAAGTTGCAATTTAATGCGTAAAATCATGCCATTTGAATATGCCTTGTCAATTTGTTCAATAGAATTGGGGCTTTCTCCTTGCTTGTGTATGCTTGAAATTCTTGAATGCTTTGGATTTTTCATGCTTATGTGATTCTTTTGCAACTTGTTTCATCAAATTTGGTGCAAATTTGAATGAGTTATGCCATTGTAAGCTTACTACTTTGAATAAGATGATGAATAGTAGCTCGTCATGCTCGTGTCTTGTTGCATTATGCATATACCTTGTTTATTCTTGCTTGTTGATGATAGAATAAACTTTTCTATGCCTATTTGCAATAGTGTGGATGCCAATGTATAATTTCACCATTGTAAGTAGCTTAAAGCTTGAAAAAGTGCTTGTTAATGGTGATCCCTTGCTAAATTGGGGATTATGGCGTATGAGTGAGTGTCTAAACCTTAAAATYCTCATTGTATATAGAGTTTGTGAGTGTAATTTTGCATTCCGTTAGTCATGTACATTCACTGGGAAGAAGAAGTGCTCTTTCTCACCCTTTWGTTGCTTGACTATTGTTCAGCTTGCTAGGAAATTGTGCATTTCCTCCGACCATGGTTGTTTTGATTAGCTGTAAGCCCCCGAAGGGCCCTTTGTTTGTATGTGAGATGCCCATTTTTAGCCGTTATACTACCCGTTTGTTTTCTGAATCTTTGCTTCAWTCTGCTTGTAGCATTCCAGTTCGAAGAGGAAAACAGGTACGCAGTTCCCGTCAGAGATGGAAAGTGACTGATTGGGACAACTCTGAGCTGTGTATCTTCCCTAATCACCACATTTTCAGTCGTCCGAAGAATGGATGGGTATGTTGCTTTCACTCGTCTAGTTACCTTTCATTTTGTCTTGTTTGCTAATCCATGTGTCATCCCTTGTGCAGATTGACTATCGTACTCGGACGTACGAAACTTCTCATACAATMAGCAATCTGTTCCGCAGGGAGTTCTTTGAGCGTCACAGAGGRGTAGGGGATATCCTAAGGCCGATGCAGTTTCAGGACTTCATCCTCAATATGACCAGCTAGTCGTATTCCCTTGCTCTCAAGATCCCGGTGTTTGGCTTAATGGAGTGGTTTTGGGATACCACAAACACCTTTCACCTCCCGTGGGGGGAAATGGCTTTGACCCCATATGCCTTTGCTATGCTTACAAGGCTTGCTTTCATTAACAAGCTTGTCCCTTTAGATAACGAGATAAAGCATTCTGATCCTCGTTTGGATGAGTGGCTGGGCCCGATTGCTTGTCGTCTACAAGCCGAGAATGTGGACAACTGGGCATCGTAGAACGTGCTCATGGATGGTGTGGAGTTGGCAGGCACCACAGATGAGCAATCAGTTAGGATTTTCATCCTGGTGATGCTTTGCAAGCTTTCTGTCCTGATAAGGGCACGAGCAGCARAKTTCAGCTTCGCTTTCTCCCCATTCTAGAGGATCTTTCTRTTGTTTCCTCCTATGAATGTGGTGCATTCTATGAGGTTGTGCTGCCATCAGTTGGATGGCGTAGTAATTCCTACGCTAGCTGGCTATTGAAGAGTGCTTTAGGTAACTTTCTTTAACTTTTATTGCCTTGTCCGTATTTGATTTACCTCTATTGGCTGATCTTGTCAGCTGTAATTGCAATTCTGGGCGTACGAGTACTTTCCACGCATGGGATTAGTGCTTGGGTTGTCTCCTCATGAACAGCCTACTCGGTGGCCTGTGATAATGCGGTGGACACCTTGAGACACTCGGTCTTGGACTGGCAGCCGGACTCTAGCAACCGAGGAGGATTTTCCGCCATTTGAACCCAGGTGAGGTGAGATTCGTTGCATTTTAGTTGCACGTTTTCTTTGAATACTTGTGATATTAACCACATGTTGGGTTAGGTGGAGTGACGCACATGGAGGTGAGTAGGGAACGCAAGGACTAGGAGGCTTACTGCAGCGCCAGAGCTCACTAAAAGGCGATGCATCTTCTGGGGCCTCAAGGGCTTGTCTGGTACCTCGTGGAGCGCGTGGTGGGGCAACATAGTCTTTTTGAGCCTGCAGCGCCTCTGGATTCTCCAGATACTATGATGGATGAGGATCTATAAGTCACCACATTGTATAATGTCTTGAGTCATTGCGAAGTGGTGGAGTACCATCTCTGTCTTAGTGCTAGAGATCAAGGCGCCTATGAGCGCTTCATTGAGGAGCGACTAGCCCCCTGAGTCGAGCTAGTTGCCGAGGTATGAGTCTTGCTTATCCACACCTTTTCTTTGCATTTAATTTCCGTTAGTTATGCCCTAACTTTGTCTTGGCTTCTACAACCTGACTTCTACCTCGGGGAGGTCCCCTTTGCTGAATTGAGGATTCGTCCTGGTTCGGACGAGTTTATTGAGTTTGCCCCTCTAGCTGCTAGCCACGATCAAAACTCGATGCCCCCTTTAGCAGGTTTGGTAGGGAACGCTTTATTTGTTTGATTCTGTCTTTTCAAGCCAGTATCCACTCATGAGGCTGCTAGTAGTTATAGATGCCTAGAGACACTCCTACTGTCAGCTGAGAGATTCGGTAAGTGCAACAAATCTTTTAATTCGAAAATCCTTTTCAGGTTCGTCAAAGCGACCATGAGGATGCTAACGTCGACGGCGAAGTGCGAATGAGACCGGTCTCTAACCGGGGTAGAGCTTCGACCTCATTGGGCACGAGGTTTGTGTGCGGCGCTTCGACTTCTCGTTTTCAGCTCGGACCTTCGACTCAGTTTACATTACGAGGGACCCCTAATGTAGTTTCTTTCCCTGGTGAGTTATTGGACAAGTCTGCTTTGCAGGTGCTAGCTTCACTTAGCTCTTCGACGTGTTGCGAGCAGTAGATGTAATTGTCACTTGTAGGGAAGGGGGGTGACCCTGGCTTTGCATTGGTTGATTTTAGGACTTAGCTTAGACCTATTTAGACTTATTTGTTGACTTTTGCTTCACTTGACTCGACTTGACTTAACTCTAGCTTAAACTCGAGTGTTTGTAAATATGCCTATGCTTGTGTAAAACTCTAGACACAGTTCATTTTGTAATGCTGAGCTTTGATTACAACTTGCAAAAGCCAACTTTCTAACAATATGCAACGCATGTAATTAAATTTCCAAGACAGCGTCGATCGTCTTGTGTTGTTGTGTATGTGGCGTTGCGTTGTTGAGGCGAATGTCGGCTCGTTCCTCCATGAAAATGCAAGGAAAGACCTAGCTTGGACTAAGAATTGCGTACCAAAGTGCATGGGAGCAAGAAAAAGGAGCAAAATCAGCCAAAACAAGCCAAAAACTAGGCGTAATTACGCCCAGAATTGAGCTGATTTTGCTCAATTTTTATTTTAGGCAAGTTTGTTCGGCCTAATTGCTTATAAATAGGGGTTTATCCATGCCCTAATTCATTCATTACAACGTCCTTAGTGCTTAAAATCCTCTCTTACATTGCTTTAGACTTCATTTAATTCATTACATCAAAGAATATGCAACAAATCAAATGGAGAGAGATTTTGCCAATGCTTTGAATGCTGTGCTCCGAAACTTGGATGCTCGTGAAAGGGAAGACCTTGCAAGGCTGAATTGTGATGTTCTCTTGACTTTAAGGTATGTAAACCTCGATACAAGCCTTTTATATGCTGCTATAAGCCTGTGGGACCCATTGATACATTGCTTTCGTCTTCGGGACAAGGAAATTGTTCCTTTGCCTGAAGAGCTTGGTGCTATTATTGCCTGGCCAGTTGTAAGTCTTTCTTGCATCCCCAATACTGCTAATTACTTTGTGGACGACTATGAGCGATACTTGAGACTTTGCTTAACTATTTCACGACGCATAGTGCTTGGTTGGGAAATTGACTTGCTTGCCTTAGTTGATTATATTGTTAATGATACCTCTTACTGTAGAATTTACCATAGACGTGTAATCATGATCTGCTTGTTTGCGCGTTTTTTTTGTTCATGGTAAGCCGAATGATGGTCATGCTAGCATTATTTCTATCATCGTGTAATGCGAGGCTACCCGTACTCCTATTCCGTTGTGCACGGGGGAGTTCTTCATGATGCTTGACCGTCTTAAAAGGGACGCACATGCGTGTTTTTCTAGATGCCCCGTTTTGTTGCAGGTACAATATTTTTATCTAAATATTTGCAAAATAGTGCATTTATACAAATATTAATGCTTGTTTATTGATGTGATGACTAAATGTTGCACATGCTGCTGTTTCTTGACAGATTTGGCTGACGGAGCGTTTGAGCCTAATTGAGGCGCCACAGAATCCTTTCAAATACTTTGCTGACCGTGGTATTCTCGTGCGGTGGACTGTCCCTTGCTGGGGTATTAGGAGTATGGTGCATACTCGCTTGTCTCCATTTGTGCGTGTGGCTAGCTTGACTGTGTTGACCTTTTATTTCCCTTCAAGGGTGATGAGGAAATTCGGGAAAGTTCAGCTTATTCCTGCTATTGACAAAATTCGTCTTAAGGACAAGCATTTMCATTCGAGCAATGCAATAGAGTGGGATAAATACTGGGAATCCCAATCTACACTTGAGGTGACCCCGCTTGGTCGAGGTGACTACAAGATTTCTACTGACTATCGTGTCGGGATGAATGCCATTGACGTGATGGGTCATGCTGAGACAAGACGTGCGGAGCAGAAGGACCACGCCAAGAGTAAGACACTGGATTGCGACTCTATTGAGACGCTTGCTGCTAAGTCAATAACTGTTTCTACTAAGGACAGACTTGGTCCTAGAAGGTGCCAATTTGGAATAGGCTTGAAGGTGACCTAAAGAGGTGCTTGGAGGTGATGCTAAAGGAAAAAGGAAGGCTGCTGTGGAAGATAGACCCAAGAGATGCAAATGGGTGAGTTAGCCTAAAGGTGAGAGCTCGGGTGCAAAGAACGACGATGCCAAGGAGCAAGAAGAGGAGAGGAATGAGTGATTGCTTTTTTCCACAAATGTTGTTTGTTTTATTTATGAGTTAATAAAGTGATTGGCCTGCGAGACGCTTTTGCATGTAATTAGTGAACTTGAAGCTTGAAGTTCCCTTTTGTATTGTAGTTGCTCAATTTTAATTACAAGTAGTAATAAATTACAAACTTGCATTTCTTTTCATACATTGTGTTTACTTTGAGCATGTTGCAAAAAACTTCATCCAACGGCTGCTTGACTGTTGTTCATTTGCTAATACTAAAACAAGTAGGGCACTTGTTATTGTGGCCGAGCTCCAGGGTGAGGCTGCCTACGTATCCCATAAGGAATCAGGCCATCCATAGTTTTGATGCATGGTGCTATTGTGTCGTTGAGACGCAGTGCGCGTGTATTCCTTAAACGTAGTATTTCTTGTGCTGGTCTAAGTTGGTGAAGCTGTAGAAATTATCACCATTCGTGTCCATTAATGGAACGATCCCTTTTTGCAAGATCTTCTTGACAATGTCAGGACCTGCCCAATTAGGACAAAATTTGCCCCGAGGATTTAGGACCGTTTTGTGAAGTGCTTTAAGAACCGAATCACCTTCTTTGATGCCTCGTGATTCTACTCGCTGATTGACGTATCGTTCGACCCTCTTTTGGTATGCTTGCACATGATGCAAGGCTTCTAGCRGTTTTTCGTCGAGCAAAGCTAACTCGCAAATCTTGCCCTTACCCATTCCGCTTCTGTGAGTTTGCTTTCAAGGACAATGCGTAAAGACGGGATCTCTAGTTCTACTACTTGAACAGCTTCGA
>SNQN01008365.1:0-17108 GCA_008642245.1 Bassia scoparia | reverse complement strand
TTTCCCAAGTCCTCTACGAACACTGCTAGTTCCAAACACTTTTGTCGTCAATTTAATCCAATTTACTAATTTGTTTTTCATGAATCCCTAAAAAAGTTTTCAATCCAAAGATAGAAAATTAATTAATCCTCTAAGATCAGTTTTCCTTTTGGAATCATGTTGGCTCATGCTAACCAACAACTTTTGTCACTAATTAAGGTTGTTCCAAAACATAATTAACTAAGGCCGAAATATTAAACATTCAAATATAGAGTCGTCTGTTCTGTTCAAAATATTTTTATTTATTTTCAGAAAAAAAGTTCATATAAAAAAAATTAAATAAGTGCCGATAAGAAAAAAAAATAAGATTAGTTTAGAAAAAATAAGTCGAAAAGAACAAGCTTATTAGGGTGTTCTTTTCAATTTATTTGTACTTATATGAACTTATTGATACTTATTTTGCGAGAGAAAAAACTAATGATTATACGAAGTACTTATCTAAACTTATTGATACTTATTTGGACTTATCTTATTTAATAAATACTGAAAATAAGTTGAAAAGAATATGACCCTTATTATAAACTATGTGATTATAATATTTATTTTAATACAGTACTGTAACAATTAACTACCTTATCTAATATAATGTTCGGGAGTGCTTGTATCGTCAGCTTTTACGCACCATGTGATATCAATGAGAGCACATGTTTACTTCAGCTTATTTTCATTCTAGCTCTATTTATTTCAGTTCAATCTAACCGTTTTCAGTTAATACTGTAAGGACCCTYAAAYTATATATKATTGTAAAAATAAAAAAGAATGATAAATTSATCTACTCGACTACTCGTAATTGATATGATATAAAGTGTATGGACAGGGAATAATGGAACCAATGCATGAGTGTTACGTTGCTTTGAGCTTGTCTATCCCCAAACAAACACTAAAAAAATCGAGGGAAAAAAAATTATCAGTGGGAAGAAAACAGAATAAACAAAATGATATATGACAATATTTTTTTAATATATTGTTTATTTAAATGTCGTATACCAACTATATAATGACACTTGGAATTCATTTATTAAAATTATCATATTATCGAATGCTTTTATCAAGTGCTTGCATATATTGATCGATCTTCCCACAACGTGTTTTTACCTTTGACAAAGAATTTTTATCCAGTATTATTGACTACGAAAAGGAGATGATGTAAAAAATATATATAAAAAAAATAGAACTAGTCCAATAATGAGAGATTTCATCCTAAAATCTTTTTTGTTGTACCATCAGGTTCACCCTTGAGCTAATCTGGATTTGAGGCTCGGTTTTGAATGATTAGGTTTCAGTCCCTCTCAATTGTGTTGCGATGGATTGAACACGGGTTCTCCTTACGAAGTGCAATTCCAATCACCACTGCATCAACAATCCATTGATATTTATTCTAAAATATGCAACAGTAGTGATCATGATATTGGAGAAGTGTAGACGTGTAGCCGATGTTACATCTTACTTTCAATCAATAATATATAGAAAAACATGGATTCATATAAACAAGTTTCGCTAAAATTTCAATTAAAAATGTCTAATAAGATATGATCATCAAATTAACCTAATAAATTCCAAATAAGTCCCGTTTTACTGCAATGGTAGCTAATCAAATTAATAGTTCGTATATAATTGAAAGGACGAATACTAATTATTTTTTCAGTTTACTTGCCTCTCTTGACCAAAACATACACGGAGTACTTCAATTCCTATGTTTCTTTTTAATATTTAACGAAATAATTTATGTTACACAGACTAAAATCCTTTTTCACTGTAATTGAAAAAAAATACGGAGGAAGTAAGAGCTTCTTTAGTTTAAAATAACATTGGGAAAAAAACAAATGGAGGAGTAATATGAGTCTGGATAATTAAAAATGGTCGAATTAAGGTCATAAACAAATCCTCTAAACTAATTACTCGTACTAAACAAGTCATTGCTCACGTCACCAATGTTCACGTGTCAATTCTCACGCAATATTTTTCCTCAAAACAATAATGATATCATTCTTCTCAATTTTATTAATCCCAAGTTTTAAAAGCAAATAATAATAATATAATTTTTGACTAAAAAATTATTTTAAATACAGTAAAATACAATAATATATGCTTCTAATTTAATGTTCTTATCACCACATTTTTTCCAAAAATTAAAAACAACATATCTTATTCAAAAAACTAAAATAAATCGTGCAATGCACGAAGGCTAATCTTGTTTAAGTTGAATATAATATATCTGTTGAATTGTATCGCTCGATATGCTAGATATTTCTCATGCATTTTGTTCTATGAGAAATAAAACAACACATACATATAAACTATTTTCCGAATGAATTTCCTTCATGAATACCATATACCAATAATCAATGCGTGAAGTAGGCAAATTAAATGTGACTTGTATTACTCCATCATCATAGTAATTTCTAATTTTCTATCGAAAACAATGTTGCTTTAGGGCATAACTAAAAGTTATTTACGGAAAAAAGACAAAAACATTAGTAAATTATAATCAAACAAAAAAAGAGAGACAAAGTAAGTCTCCTTCTGATTGTTGGACTGAGAGTTCAATCGATTTATACAGCTAACCTAGTAGTCTATAATGGTAGGACTATCTGATCTTTTCTCACTCTTAGGTTCTATACTATTAAATTTATTTTTACTATTTTCAGAAAATCTAAGTTCAGAGAAAAAAATAAAATTGATAAGTAAAACAAGTTCAATTCTGAAAAAAGAAGTTGAAAAGAACACATATCCTATTATTTTGTCTCTCACAAATAATTTCAGAAAAATAAGTTCAGTTAAATAAATAAGGTGAACAGAACAGACCCTTAATATAATTTACGATAATGAATTAAATCAAGGGTTATGATATATACACCTTCGGGCTGCATATAAAAAGCCAAAAAAGGAAGGTTTTCACAAAAAATAAATATTTATGACATCAAATGTGTGCAATTTTAACATAATCTATAAATACTTACATTTTCAAGCATAATTTAATGCTATATGCAACTCTAAAGGCTCGTATAGCATTTTCCTTAAATCAATAATACGAGTAGTTTCTAATTAATTAATTAAATTTCATTGTTGCATCTCCATTCCATTATTATTATTATTCAATTCTTCCAACAACAATGTTAAAATTAACGTTGAAATCGAACAAATACAATCTTAATAGATGTTTGACTCGCATTTCGATGTTATCTGCCTACCATAAAATCCATCTCGAGATTTCCAACTACAGTATACTGTTATACATTATTATTTTTATCAACATTTTATACACTTTATTCTATTCTAAAAATTACATGTACTACCGAATACTTATATACCCAAGGCAAGCTTAGTTGACCACTCAACAGTACACTTGATGAATACCTAATTGGCCTTCCTCGTTGCCTACGACGTTTAAGTCATTGCCTGTTTGAGGACCGAGTGAGTACGAGGATTCCACGTCTAAAAAGCCCGAAAATTTATACAACACAGGTACTAGATTAAATCTCGTTTACATCATTGATCTTTCAATTAAAAAAAAGGGTATGAGAAGGCTCCCTCAAAACCATATAATACGAGGGGGATCTCACACCCTTACCCTTATAAAGTGGATACGTACAATTTTCTCATCCTTCACACTACTCCACTTGTTTAATGTGGATAACATTTTCTCTCACATGTGGCTCAACACAGACTCAACACAATAAAGCATATTCTCTTCAACTACTTAGCTTATTGAATAAGATAAGTTCAGATAAGATAATTCATATAAGTATCAATAAGTATAATCATTACCTTTTCCTCTCACAAAAATAAGTTCAAATAAGTATCAATATAAGTGTAGATAAGTCACATAAGTATCAAAAATTCAGGTAAGTACAAGTAGTAAAAAGAACCACCCAAAAAACTCGCGTGTTTGGATCCCTTAAGCAACATCAAGCTGCGAGATATACGAGGATAGATGGTGGCAAATTAAGAGGTAATGAAATCTAGGAGAAGGGAGTAAATAGAAGTGTGAGAACGTAGAACAATGAGAAATTGGGTAATTGTTTGACAAAATCCATGTTCTATAAGCTGTGTTTCCAAGACAGCACGAGGTGCGTGTCGCATCACGAGTTACTTGTGGTGATCATCTTCATTACAACTATGACCCAAAAAATTATTACATCATCCCTCTCTCTCCTACTATTTAACACAACAAACAACAAGCCACTTGGCAGTTGCCCATTGGGGGTTGTGTGTACTGCTGGCCTGCTGGCTGCGGGGCCCACCAATAGTGAGTTGATTCAGGCAAAAAAAATGAATTTCATGCCAACAATGCGTGGGGCCCACGCATGACTGCGTCTTCATTCTCGTCTTCGCACGATGAAAATTATGATGCATCATCCAGAGATTTTTTAGGTCTTCCATTTTTAATCCATTGTAAGCCTTGATTTTTTTTATTTTAAAGACATGATTCAACCGTTCAACATTACACATGCTCTAAATGATCACCAAGTTGTTGATGAATTGATGTATGTTGAAGTTGTGGTACGTGTGAAAGATTATTTTTTACATTTGTAAATTGTAAATGAGTGATTGTTTGAATTTTTTTTGCAATTGTAAATTGAAAATGCTTTTATCATTTGAATGAATATTTTTATGTTGTATGTATTTTTCCTTAATTGTAAATGATTCAACCGTAATTTATGATTTAATTTGATTTCAATTAACTTATTTGTATTTATTGCATTTTATATTTTTGGCAAAGATTTCTTAATACCTATTTGGTTTGGTTTAATATTTGTCTATTGTTTTTTTTTTAAAAAAAAAATAGTAAAGGGAATGGGGTAAGATGATAACTTCACCGGACACTACGTCACCGCCACCACCGCCATCACCTCCCCTTCCCTTATACAATAGAGATCGATATTCTTGAACCTCAACCCAAAACTTAACTTGATGGTTGAGGCCCAAGAATATGGTTTATCTTTAATTTATAATTTTAAATTTAATAAGAATTCCAAAAATGTACAGTACAATTACCTTCATTGAAATTTAATTGCATGTGTTGCAATGCGCCGCCATAAATATAATCAGATAAGTTGGAAAGTTGATGAAATACGTTTCAAAAATATATCAATCATGTACGAATTTAGATGCACTTAGCGGAATTTTAAGAATCATATTTTTAACATCTAAACAGGATCACATGCATATAATTAATGAGTGTCAAATTTTCTTTGATTATTGCAACACTAAAACGAAACAGAGATTAAAAACCTCAATTGTTGTTCCTCTATTCAGTCCACCAGCACCATATCAAAAGATCACGCATGCTTGTACAGAGGAGAAGATCAATATCGATCACTCTCTTACTTTTTAGGGAGAAAATGCCTAGAGAGAATTAGGGTATAGAGTTTCATAAAATTGAACCACTGAAATCATCCGTTCAGGAACCTTATGTTTAAGTTTCCATTGTATTAGCTTTAGGTTGGGCCGTTAAGCCTTTTCCCCCCTTGTCAAAAAAAAAAAAAAAAAAAGAAATCATCCGTTCACCCTAACAAGTATATCCAATATATACTGATTAATGTGACTAGTCTATCCCATAATCTTAACTATTGGACCCTTTCATTATCTAGTCCAATATCGTACTTTTATGTGTGACCTCATAGAATTAAATTAATATTAGTTGTAAATCCAATCATATTGGCCTACTAGTCATAATTATTCTCTAGCAAGTAAATATGATGACTACTACGGAGTAATATATAACCTAACTATTATCACCATAATATAATCCTAATTTAATTTATATTTAGTAATTGCAAAATTGATTGAGGGTACACAATTCCTTCAAATCATGCATTCATGCATCTATAATTTGACATGCTTCCGAGAATATTATTGTGCGCCTGATATATATGTCCAAAAATTTCCCACATTAATATTGAATAACGAAATATAGATTATTATTTTTTGACGAAACGATGTGCTGGGTATGCATTACACTATTATTATTACTAGTAGGTGTTTTTTTTGGAAGGATTATTATTACATGAGGAATTTCTAAACAATTTTGGAGATTGTTTTAATAAAACAATCCAGTGGCATTGTTATGTGTCACTCCGTAATTAAGTACAATTTTTGAGGTCAAAATATATATTTTTTAAATAACCCTAAAGTTATACTTAATTACAGAGTGTCATATAACAATGCCACTTGATTGTTTTATTAAAACAATCTCCAACATTGTTTAGAAATTTCCCTTATTACATGCTAGCACCAATAATAATGTAGAAAATTCAAGCACAGTATTCCTAATTAAATATATGATCAGAATGGACGCTTTTGTGGGAGAAACAGAATAACACTAAAATGATATAGGCAATATTTTTTTTAATATTTGGTTTTATTTAAATTGTCGGTATACCAACTATATAATGCACTGGAAATCATGATTAAAATTATCTTTATCGAATGCTTTTTATCAAGTGCTTGCATATATTGATCGATCTTCCCACAACGTGTTTTTCCTTTGACAAAGAATTTTTATCAGTATTATTGACTTACAAAAGAGAGTGATGTAAAAATATATATAAAAATAGAACTAGTCCATAATGAGAGATTTCATCATCTTTTTTGTTGTACCATCAGGTTCACCTTGAGCTAATCGGATTTGAGGCTCGGTTTGAATGATTAGGTTTCAGTCCTCTCAATTGGGTTGCGATGGATTGAACACGGGTTCTCCTTACGAAGTGCATTCAATCACATGCATCAACAATCCATTGATATTTATTCTAAAATATGCAACAGTAGTGACAATGATTATGGAGAAGTGTAGACGTGTAGCCGATGTTACATCTTCTTCATTCAATTATAATATAGAAAACATGGATTCTATAAACAAGTTTCGCTAAAATATTCAATTAAAAATGTCTAATAAGTATTGATCATCAAATTAACCTAAATTCCAAATAAGTCCCTTTACATGCAATGGTAGCTAATCAAATTAATATTCGTATATAAATTGAAAGGACGAATACTAATTATTTTTTCAGTTTACTTGCTCTCTTGACCAAAAATACACGTACTTCAATTCCTATGTTTCTTTTAATATTTAACAAATATTTATGTTACACAGACTAAAATCTTTTTTCACTGTAATTGAAAAAAATACGAGAAGAAAGCTTCTTTAGTTAAAATAAAGAACATTGGAAAAAAAACGACAAATGGAGGAGTAATATTGAGTCTGGATAAATTAAAATGGTCGAATTAAGGTCATAAACAATACCTCTAGACTAATTACTCGTAGGCTAAAACAAGTCATGCTCACGTCACCAATGTTCACGTGTCAATTCTCACGCAATATTTTTCCTCCAAAACAATAATGAATCATTCTTCTCAATTTTATTCCCAGTTTAAAGCAATAATAATAATATATTTTTGACTAAAAAATTATTTTAAATACAGTAAAAAACAATAATATATGCTTCTAATTAATTTTTATCACACATTTTTCCAAAAATAAAAACAACATATCTTATTCAAAAAACTAAATAATCGTGCAATGCACGAGGCTAATCTTGTTTAAGTTGAATTATATCTGTTATGTATCGCTCGTATGCTAGATATTTCTCATAGTTTTGTTCTATGAGAAATAAACACACATACATATAAACTATTTTCCGAATGATATTCCTTCATGAATACCAATATACAATAATCAATGCGTGAAGTAGGCAATTAAATGTGACATTTGTATTACTCCATATCATAGTAATTTCTAATTTTCTATCGAAACAATGTTGCTTTAGGCATAACTAAAAGTTTATTGTACGGAAAAAAGACAAAAATTTAGATTATAATCAACAAAAAAGAGACAAAGTATCTTCCTCTGATTTTGGACTGAGAGTTCAATCGATATATAAGCTAATAGTAGTCTATAATGGTAGGACTATCTGATCATTTTCTCACTCTTAGGTTCTATACTATTAATTTATTTTTACTTTTTCAGAAATTAAGTTCAGATCAGAAAAATAAAATTGATAAGTAAAAACAGTTCAATTCTGAAAAAGAAGTTGAAAGAACAATCCTCTTTTTTTGTCTCTCACAAATAATTTCAGAAAAATAGTTCATATAATAAAAATAAGGTGAACAGAACAGACCTTATATAATTACATGATTAATCAAGGTTATGATATATACAGCCTTCGGGCTGCATATAAAAAGCCAAAAAAGGAAGGTTTTCAAAAATAATATTTATTGACATCAATTTTGCAATTTAACATAATCTATAAATACTTACATTTTCAGCAATAATTTAATCTTATAGCAACTCTAAGACTGCGCTATAGCATTTTCCTTAAATCATAATACGAGTAGTTTCTAATTAATTAATTAAATTTCATTGTTGCATCTCCATTCCTTATTATTATATTCATTCTTCCACAACAATGTTAAATTAACGTTGAATCGAACAAATACAATCTTTAGATGTTGACTCGCATTTCCGATGTTATCTCCTCCATAAAATCCATCTCGGATTTCCAACTACAGTATACTGTTATACTCATTATTTTATCAACATTTTATCACTTTTATTCTATTCTAAAATACATGTACTACCGAATACTTTATACCCAGGCACGCTTTAGTTGACCACTCACACGTACACTTATGAATACCTAATTGGCCTTCTCGTTGTCCACGACGTTTAAGTCATTGCATGTTTGAGGACCGAGTGAGTAACGAGGATTCCACGTCTAAAAAGCCCGAAAATTATATACAGACCAGGTACTAGATTAAATCGTTTACATCATTGTCTTTCAATATTAAAAAAAAGGGATGAAGGCTCCCTCAAACCATATTACGAGGGGGGATCTCAACACCACCTTCCTTAAAGTGGATACGTACAATTTTCTCATCCTTCACACTACTCATGTTTATTGTGGTAACATTTTCTCTCAATGTGAGTCTCACACGACTCAACATCGAGCATATTCTCTTCACTACTTAGCTTATTGAATAAGATAAGTTCAGATAGATAAATTCATATAAGTATCTAAGATATCATTACCTTTTTTCTCTCACAAAATAAGTTCAATAAGTATCATATAAGTGTAGATAAGTTCACATAAGTATCAAAAATTCAGGTAAGTACATAAGTTAAACACACCAAAAACTCGCGTGTTTGGATCCCTTAAGCAACATCAAGCTGCGAGATATACGAGGGTAGATGGTGCAATTAAGAGGTAATGAAATCTAGGAGAAGGGAGTAATAAGAAGTTGAGACGTAGAACAATGAGAAATTGGGTAATTGGTTTGACAAAATCCATGTTTCTATAAGCTGTGTTTCCAAGACAGCACGAGTGTGCGTGCTCGCATCGATTACTTGTGTGTGTTCCCAAGCTCTCTACGACACTGCTAGTTCCAAACACTTTTGTCGTCAATTAATCCAATTTACTATTTGTTTTTCTAATCCCTAAAAAAGTTTTCAATCCAAGATAGAAATTAATTAATCCTCTAAGATTCAGTTTTCCTTTTGGAATCATGTTGGCTCATGCTAACAACAACTTTTTCACTAATTAAGGTTGTCCCAAACATAATTAACTAAAGCGAAATATAACATGCAAATAATAGGTCTGTTTTTTCAAATATTTTATTTATTTTCAGAAAAAAAGTTCATATAAAAAAAATTTAAATAAGTTCCGTAAGAAAAAAAAAGATTAGTTTAGAAAAAAATAAGTCGAAACAACTTATTAGGGTGGTTCATTTCAATTATTTGTATTATATGTACTTATTTGAACTTATTTTGCGAGAGGAAAACTAATGATTTACGAAGTACTCCCTCTGTATGGTTTATCCAACAATTGAGATATAAGTGGAGAATAAATATCTTGTTGCAGATAAATCGATAGGAGGGATATTATCTAAATATTGACACTTATTTGACTTATCTTATTCAATATAATGAAAATAAGTTAAAAAGATATTGGGCCCTTATTTAAACTACGTGATACAATATTTATTTTAATACAGTACTGTAACAATTAACTACCAATCTAATGTTCGGAGTGCTTGTTCGTCAGTTTTTCAGCACCATGTGATATCAATGAGAGCACATGTTTACTTCAGCTTATTTTCTTTAGCTCATTTATTTCAGTTCAATCTAACCGTTTTCAGTTAATGTAACCCTGAAGTATATATAATTGTAACATAAAATGTATAAATTCATCTACTCGACTACTCGTAATTGATATATAAAGTGTATGGACAGGATAATGGACCAATGCATGAGTGTTACGTTGCTTGAGCTTGTCTTCCCAAACAAACACTAAAAATCGAGGGAAAAATTATCAATCTATTTTTTAAAAAAATGCATGTAAGATATGTAACTTCATTTTAAGGTAAAATTTTTACATTATTATTAAATTATATACATTTTGACCGTTCATCTCAAAATTCAACGATCAAATTATTTTTCACTTTTCATATTATATATATATAATATTATATATATATATATTATTATTATATATGTTTTTTTTCTGTACAAACAGAATTAAGTTGGCCTATACCTTACGTCCTATACAAATTGAATGGCCAGGGGTTGAAAGCATTGATTTGAGCACTTATCCAAGTCAGAAGTATATATATATAAAAACTAGTCGTGATGAAACTATTTCTATATTATACCACGAGCATATAATATCTTTATATAATAAGTCAAAGATTATCCTTATGCATATATTTCACCTTATTACTTCCGCTTAAACAAACACCTACAATAATTCCTAGTTTCCTTGGGATCTTTACGATGAATAATAAATCAGTGATATTTTTTGTAATAAATTTCATGATTTTGTATTTGTGGCGATGATAGAATCACCACATTGAAAGTATTTGATTAAGTCTTGAGACGCCTTGTATATAAGGTAAGGATTACTTTACTCGTCGATTATTATATGATTTTGAGATGAATTTCATTAGTCTTATGAAATGGACTTTCAAACAATCCGCTATGCTATAAGAACTTGTACGGCCGGAGCCTTTTGACATCAATCTTACTTAAAAATTTGTCGACGCTAGTTTTCACAAGTCACAAATATTATTTAGAGAAATTAGAGAATTTCCAAAACAATACAAGTATTACAGTAGTTTTAGGGCAACTGATTTCCGCACTTATTATTTAATAATATCACGTAGTGTTATGATTTATGTTGGGAACGAAGAGCGGAATCTAGCCAACCGTGACTTACACTGTATATATGACTGTGTGTTTACAGTGCGTGGCTCGTTAAAGGTTGATCAGATCGAAGATTTATTGAATGAACCATTGCATGCAACATGAAGCTATGCTAAGTTTAGCAGAATGACCTTGGACTGATGATCTGAAGTGATGAGCTTTACTAGTGGAGCAACAGTGCATATATAGTGTTGTTACAGTTGTCTAATCACATGATTGTACTGATAATATAATAATGTGTAACCTTTTTTTAACCAATACTCACTTAGAATATTTTCAATACATAGCCAAAAAAACAAGCACACAGTTATCATTCTCCTCTATTTGATCCTTTTCTGTTTTATATTACCGATTGTATCTACTCTATGTATGCAACATAACAAACTAATCACGCTCGTTGTTGTTTGCTTGCATATTTTTGCAGCAATAACATAACAAGAAAAGAGTTGGAATGTAACGGAAGTTAGATACAACGGCGGTATGGTAGAACCTGTCGGCGGGAATTGAGAGATAAAACAAGGCAAATTTATTCTTTAAAGACAAGCAAAAAGGGGCTACAGTTTAGATGAAGAGACAAGGCAGATGAAGCTGAAGTGTGGACAGATATTCAAATATCAGTAAAAATTATGGGGTTTTTTTCTGGTGATGATAAAATCAAGTGAATATGACAAGATATATTAAGAGGTGATATTTATAAGCATTTATATATGTCAAAAATGTCATTACTGAAACAAATATTGGAGCAAATGAAACAAATTTGTTAAATTTCAATGATGTGAAGTTACTGTTCAATGAACAAGTGACATCACCAAATGAAACATCTTCATTTATGTTATTAGATGAAAGAGAGATTGCCCCTTTTGATGTAACTTTGTTGCTCTTTATTCCATTGCCTTAGCTTGTTAGTTGTCTGTTGTATGTGTTGTGGTGTGCTTTTATACACCTAGCTCCACTTATTAGGAACTTGATACTACCTTTTATTACTCTTGTGTATCAATGATTATGATAGCTTAGCTTTGCCTCAAACTTAATTACGATCCGGAAACGATCATGCAATTAAACCTACCTTAAGCGAGTTACATCTATGATACTGTGCGTTTTTTCGATATTCCCGTGATTGAAAACGTCGTTAAAATTAAATGCCTAGGCCCGCTACAATCCATGGGAATCTATGCAATCTCAAGCTCTCATTCGACTTAAGTTTTTGGTTGAATCACATCACCCTGGCCTATCTCCACAGTAATATATATTAGTGTTAAGTACGAGAGGATCTGTGTTGCACGACTTGCTTGCAACCATGTTTCATGCTCAAATGTTTCTCATGCCGCATGTGGGGGGCGTGATAGATACATGTATATATTATTTTACAGGTTTTGGGAGAGATACATTAACGAAGTCGTCATACGTTTAGATTTTCGTATTTATTTTGATTAAGTTGTAGGTTTGCTTTCATTATGCGAGATGCATTTAATCATCACTTTTCTTTTATATTTGGCATGTGTGTTAAGATATTTGGACTATGGCTTAATCACGATTACAACGTGAAGTATTGGTTGGTCAATTAGCAACTTCAAGTGATTTATGACAATTGCAGAGGAATTGAAAGACGTCTTGCTGAAATTGAGAATAATTGATGCAATACAAGTCACTTAGTGGAGGCTGGGAGCAAAAATGGCAGATTGTGGGAGATGCGTGTTGTCTAGTTTGCCACTGTGCTGCACCATCGTCTGAACCGAAAGCACGCGCGTATAAGACTATACGAATACGATAACTAAATAGAGTTAGTTATCGGATATATATATTGATCCTGGCCTCACTATCTAATGATGCCGCATGTTTCGTACATAACTAATCTTAACGCTTGATATTAACTATACGGTGAAATGGAATGAAATTCAATATACGATTTTTTTAAAAGTCAACCTACTCGAAATCATGTTAAAGTGTTTTGTGACAGAAACTTAAAAATATAGTTAAGCCGAGACAATTTATACCTCATCATCATGTATCGAGCATTTGGCTGGGACAAAAAGTATTAGTCTTTAAATTGTTCTTTAATGCAATGCATTTTAACATTTTGGCTGGACAACTTCCATGGTGATTGTACTTTCTCTTTGATTAGCGTGTTATATTCAGCCTCATGCATACCAGAATTAGAATTACGAATTGAATCAATTATTTAACCCCTTCTTTTATAGAAGTTTATGTCTTCCTTTGTTAATAAGCATTTGAGGAAATTCCCTAACATTCTTCATCATAAAACTTTAAAAATATAAAGTATCAGTTTTGCTTTTGGATCACTRGTTTGTTGAATAGTGGTCTATTAATGGGCTAATCATGGCATTAGGTTAAACTAGTACTATTATTATTCAAGTATGTCTTGCCCAAAATAATACCGAGTCACTTCGATTTGTTAACAATTTTGATAAATACCTCTTATTATATATTCGAGTAAATACTATCTTAATTTTTATCGAACAAGTTAAGCTTGACCTAAACTAGTGATAATAAGTAGCATGTAATTGTGGTAATAGATGTTCCTTACGACCTTGATGTCATGGGATCAAACCTCGGTTACCTAATCCTAGTCTCTTTGGGACTAGGGACTCCCTTATCCTTTATCCTCTCACTTCCGGGGATGGACTAGGGGTTCCATCAAAGTTCGAAAAATGTTGCTAGTCGTAACCCTAGCATTCTTTAGTTTTTTTTTTTTAATGCATACCATTTCATGTCTTTTAGGCAAATTTTGTACAAATAATACAATATATTGTACGGTATAATTACACTCAATTTTCCATAATAACATAACACACCAAGTGTAGTCATGCAATGTGACAATTTAAAAATGTCGTATCATACCATCGGTGGTACCATATACATTCTCGATTTTTACTCCATCTCCATAGTCAGTACTTCATATTCCCCAAATCTCCATATAAAATTTTGAAATCGCACAATTCTTTGTTTGCTCGGGCCCAAATAGCAATCCGACATAAAGGCCTATGAATGAAGCTTGGGCTCGTCAGTCCAAACACAGTTTTACGGACTATTTTGGATGGTCCACATCTTTTGCGACCAGTGTTGATTTTAATACTGTGTTGCAGAATTATTTATTTATTTTTACTGTGTTTTTTCACTGCAATAGATGTCTTCTAAATTAGTTGGTTAATCCTTGAAAAGTACTTTAAACACACACGAAATATATGAATTGCTTATGCAAAAGCATATCATGTGATCTAGAGCCGGTCATATTTAGCCCGGCTCGGCCTGAAAAATTGCGGGTTTCGGGTAAGACTTTTTTGGTACGGCCTTATTTTTCAATTTTTTAAAACCAACGCCTATATTGTACAACCCTCCCCATATTGCTACATGTAACCCTTTTTCACGTGAATAGTCTTGAATTGAACCAAAATACCATAAATTTAAGTTAAAAAAACAAAGTCTAAGAAGTCCTACTGTCCTACGAGCCTACGACTAAAAATATGTCCATTTTAACTTATATGGACTCCTTAAAATTTATAGATTCAATTCAATAAAGTAGTGGATCTTTGCATAGTTATATAATTTACATAGAGATTTTAGTTTTTGAGTACTAACACTCTTGTTATCGTCAACTGAAATTTGTTGAATTAGACTTATTTTARTGAATTGAACTTATCTTTACTGAAACTTGTTGAAATGAGGTGACGAAAACAGGGCCTAATTGATTATTTTATGTAGAAGTGCATCATCTCTATTATAGACACTATTTACGCATGGTCTTTCTAAATTATTATCGTGACTTGTATGCAAAGAAAAACAATGTGATGTGAGATTTTATTTGTTTCGTTTAAAAGTGTAAACTATTAATACTTACCTTCATAATTTTAATTTAATTAATGAGTTAATTTATAGTTGGATCGATTACGTTAAAAGTTGCTCATATCATATGGACCAAGGCACCCAACTAGAACTATGGGCTAACATACTTCTTAATCTGAGACAAACTAATAGGCCCATTTTCCCAAATGGACCCCCTTCTATTAAAGCACTTATTCTGTATATCTATTTTTCCATGTTTCCAAACAAAGCAAGTCGCCAKTKGCCAGTGGCAAATTATTGTACTTCCTCCGATTCATTTTAATCGCAATAATTTTGGAGGCAACATCTTCTAGGGCAAAATTTCATTGGGTGATTAGGAAAAAATAGGGGCAATGTGATTGGCTATAATGGGGAGAGAGGTGGGGACAAAAATAAAGTTGGGAAGATGGAGGGAAATATAGAATGTGTTTGCGATTAATTTGAAACTTCCCAAAATGGAACTGTGCGATTAAAATGAAACGGAAGAAGTATAAAACATATCTCCATTATCTTTCACATAATATTTTGGTTTTTTTTATTAATTATATTTTTTTTATTTATAAAAAAAAATACTTTGATTTTTTGTTGTCTCTACATTATCACGTGAGGAAAGGTGTCATTGTAACAATATGAAGGAGGGTTGTCAAATAGGTTGCAATTCAAATCATTCAATTATTCAGTACAACTTAATACATTATTATTACTTTTTCGTTTAATTATTCACATCCTTCCATTTCTGGTCCTACTCCATCTAAAAAAAAACAAGGACATAATTAAGGTTAAATCCTCTTCAAAACTAGTTAAAAAAAAAAAAAAAAAAAAAAAAAAAAAAATAGCTTGGAGATGAGTCCAACGAGATTGAATTGAATATTCCATGCACCAAGAAAATATTACCTCCAACAAGGGTGATCTAGTAATAGAATTAAGTGTAGTAGAATTTAACTCAAGTTTTTATCTGTTTCTATTCCAATTATATTCACTTTTTATTAAGGAGTGTCATTTACTTTACTTGGTAGATATATTTTTTTGGCGGATAAAATACTATTTATCTCTTCTCCTCTCGCTCTCCTCTTCATGAATCTTTTTCTTCTTATCTTTATTTTTAAAATTTTTCTAGAAATCTAAAAACTAATTTTGACACTTCATTCTACTTCACATGAATAATACGTATAAAGTACGTAATATTAAAATAATTGAATATTGCAATATCATTTGTCGAGGAATCCCATCACAAGTGTAACCACTAAATCAAAATCAATGAAATAGGAAAAAGTAGGCTAGTAGGGTGATACTGTGATAGATAAGGTGAGAGTGTGAGACAGTAAAAAAAAAAAAAAAGAGACAAATAAGAAGTTACTGGCAATAAAAAAACAGAAGAGAGAGAGAGAGTGTGTGTAAACTCAAAAACCAATAAAGGAGGAAATCTTAAAAGTAGTTGGAGGATAAATGTCCAATATAATAAATGAGGAGTGAGAAGATTTGCCAAAACACAAACAACACAAACAACACAAACACACAACACACAGCAGCAGATACTTGCAGACAACACCCTCTGCCCCTGCTTATGCGGCCGCCAGCAATTTCACCGGCTGCGGAACCGGCTTTACTCTCGCCTCCCTATTACGGAGTTTCTTTTTTTTTTAAATTGTTTTTACCCTTTCCTCGTTCTCCACCGTTCACACTACGGAGGACACTTTTCGCGTCTTTGATTCCTGCGTTAGTTTGCGACATAGAGAAAATGTTACTTTACGCTTTTCATATACGTAGTCGAATTTGCATTTACATAATGCAAAAGAAAGATTATTACGGAATGCATAAAAAAAAATCAAATACGAGTAAGTAACATTTACAGAGTATAATACGGAATATATTCCTGAAATTTCAACACGAGTACATATAGCACAATAAAATTAAAGAAGCCCCAAGCCGTAGCTAGCCCTAATAGCCACCTCCGCTTGGGTGATGGATCTTCAACAAGTTTTTTTTTTAAGGAAAAAGCTATATACAAGCCTAAGGGCTGCATATAAGA
>SNQN01008364.1:0-18196 GCA_008642245.1 Bassia scoparia | reverse complement strand
GATCTGATCAGGATTCGAAAATGACGTCTTGAGGCATCATAGGGGACTTACGAATAAACATCCACACCAATGGTTTCAAATTGGAGTGAAATTTCTCCACATGGTTTCTCATTACAAATGACGAAGCAACGTCAAATTTTAGGATGAAAGGAGTTGGTACGAGTTGGTTTGGAAAACAAATAATGATGAAGCCACMATGACGTTAGGTTGTCATTGAAACTTGTGTTATTGAATCCTATAGTTGGCAGTTGATGCTAAAACTTGACCTGATGTATGTCGTCATGTGTTGCCTAAGCATGTCGTAAAATTTTCGAAAAATAATGAGACCAAGTCTGATGACTTTGTTTTGAGGCCGGCTAACTAATTGCTCAAATTCCAATTAATTAGATACGAGGCACTTGACATTTGTGAATGTGAATTTAGGGAATACGTGATGAGGTGGGATTTGCCCTTTTATAGTTTTATAATGTATTTATTATAACCRTATGTATCATTAGATTATGACAATTTAACGTCTTCATGAAACTAATTAATAAATTTCCCACCCTTTAATTACTAGCTCTTGGTAATAAATCGGAGGTAATATATGCTAAACAATCTCAATCTCAATCTCAATCTCATTTTATGGTCTCATTTCAACTGGACAAACATTACAAAAAAATAAAAAAATAATACGGAGTAATAATTATCTTACTTATAATCTCATGTGTTATGTGAAACACCATGAAGATTTTATTTACTTCTTACKTAATTTTAATGGAAGGAAAATGTTATTCGAAATCCAAAAATATCGATAAAAGTCCACATTTCATGAACAATAGATGAAATTGTTCCCAATTTCTTCACTGTAAATATTATTAATTTTTTAATAAAATAGTCTAGATGCTTGGAATTGACGCCTAAACCAGGGGCCAAATCCAAGCGCCCGAACTTTAAAAAAGTCCAATTGATTAATGCAACTCACATGTTAAGGGCATTTAGTCGGATTGCTCGTAAATTGTGGATTTTTATTTATATTTAAGACTTCAGATAACATTTCTGCTAAATAAAATGCAACAAGTGAATAGTGTTTGTAACATTTAAAATAATCTCAAAGTCACTCCCATTTGTTAATTAAATTTAATACTCCTACTTCGAAATACATGTTACACTTTAATAAAATATGTCTCACATTTATTATCAAAGTGTAACATGTTTTTTCCGCTAAAGAGGAAGTATTTAAAAAATATATACTTCCTCCGTTTTTTTATTTGCCTCAGTTTGACAATTTCACTATTTACAGGAAACACTTTGACCAAGTTTTGTGCTTTATACGTAATGAAAAATATAGTCAAATGAGATCTCGTTAGATTCTGTTAGAGTATATAATATATTCTTGGGCCTCAACCATCAGCTTAAGATCTTGGTTGAGATGGTCTGGTTATCATGGTATCAGAACATGCGTGACACAGAGGTATAAGTGGAATTAATTCGCGCCAGGTATAAGTGGGTCATGTAGGAGGAGTGCTAGAGTATACTCCCTCTGTCCTTATTTATTTGCTACATTTGCTTTTTCACAGTTTTCGAGACACAACTTCAGATACTAATATCTCAAGTTACATATATGAAAAATTTATAATAATTATATATTTGAAAAATACAAATTGAGACGAATCAAACAAGATCAATCATGACTATGTTTTTCCTTATGTATATAAATCTAAAGACAGTCAAAATTCACAAATGAATGGGTAATTCCTAGTCTATCTCGCGAATAGGTTTAATAGGGTTATTCAATGACATTTTTGTAATAATCTCAACAAATTTTAGTTGAGATTATTACAAAAATGTCATTGAATAGCCTTGTTAAACCTATTCGCGAAATAGACCTGACATCCGTCCAAATAAATAGTGCTACAAATCAAAATGTAGCAAAATAATAAAAAATCGGGAATATATTTTATTCTTGGACCTCAACCAAGAAAACGGAGGAAGTATTTAAAAAAAACAGAAAGGGAACAAATTATGGACATGGAAATGACATTTGCATTGATGAAAGGAAGGTTTGCTTGAATTTTTAACTGTCTCTGACTACCTGGAACATGAAATAACTGTGGAGTGTGTCATGGCTGTAAGCATAGGACAAAGGGAAAACACCTGGTCCGTGAAATTAGTACAGCAAGCAACCATCACTCGAATCACTAATCACTCTCTCTCTCTCATACCATTCTAACAGTGATAAACACATTAACACTCACCTTCAATTCTCCCTTCTTTTCCCTCCATTCTTTCTCAAAAAGTTAACACCACACTACACTATACTACACTGCACTACACTACCAGTTTTGGTCCTTTGCAATCAATGTGTCTCTCCTTTTAATTGCATTCATTTGGGCTCATTGCATTGTTTTTTTTTTAGCAATACCATAAAACAGAAGCTGAAAAAAAAGAACCTCACTTTTTGCCCCAATTACCTCCTTTGATTTTGCTTTCATGAAAAAGTTCCTCAACAAGTTTTCCTTTTCTCCTAAAAAAACACTTTTAACACTCCAAAATTTTCAACATTTTCTGCTCTTTTACAAAGAACAAATCACAAATGAACACTCTTTAGATTCCTTCATCTTCAGTTTCTCTGTTATGTGTATCTCTAAAAATGAAAACTTTTTTCTGGGTTTTTGGTTTTTTCCAACTTCCCATTGAAAAGTTCCATCTTTTCTTTCATGGGTTACTCTAAAAATCAAAACTTTCATCTGGGTTTTTGATTTTTTATTTTTTCAAAAAAATAAAATTATTCCTTAAAAAAAACCCAACAATTTTAGATTTTGTTTGCTTTTTCTGGGTGTTCGTTTCCATACCCACATTGTTCCATCTAATTCAGGAAAGTTAACTGAAGTGAGGGAAAGAGAGAGAGAGAGAGAGAGTGAAAAAGTTTTTTAAAAATATAATTTTTTTATATAATTTTTTTTTCTTAAAAAATGTGCTCAATTCAAAGAGACAACCTGGTTGAAATAGTTTCAAGAATTTGTTTATCTCTTTTACTAGTTGAGTTAGTAACAAGTGGTCAACTAGTGAGCTCTGAACTACCTGATCAAACTGCTATGTTTGCTATAAATGCAGAAATTGGTGTTCCAGGTTGGGGTGTGAACAACTCAGATTATTGTTATTGGAGAGGTATACAATGTAGTTCAAACCAAACTGTTGAAGTTCTTGATCTTTCTAACCGTTGGCTTAGAGGTAACGTCACTCTAATTTCTGAGCTCAAAGCACTGAAATGGTTAGACCTTTCAAATAACTATTTTTCTGGGCCAATTCCTGTTGATTATGGTAGTTTAGTTGAGCTTGAGTTTCTTGATTTATCTTCAAATAAGTTTGGTGGTATTATTCCTAAAGAATTGGGGAAGTTAAGGAATATTAAAGCATTGAACCTTTCTTATAATGATTTTGTTGGTGGGATACCTGAAGAATTTTCAGGGCTAGCAAAATTGCAGGATTTTCAGATTTCTGGTAACAAGTTGAATGGCTCAATTCCTGGATGGATTGGTAATTTAACCAATCTTAGAGTTTTTGCTGCTTATGAGAATAGTTTAGGTGGTGAAATTCCAGATAATCTGGGTTCTGTTTCTGAGCTTGAGTTGTTGAACCTTCACTCTAATTTACTTGATGGGTCTATACCAGAAAGCCTATTTGCCAATGGGAAGCTGGAGTTTCTGGTTCTGACTCAAAACAGATTGACAGGAACGATTCCTGAGTTGATAGGAAGTTGTGATAATCTTTCGAGTATTCGTGTTGGGAATAATAATCTCATAGGCAGTATTCCGAAATCTGTTGGGAATATAACCAGCCTTACTTATTTTGAGGCAAACAACAATAATCTTTCCGGGGAGGTGGCCGTGGAATTTGCCCGTTGCTCTAATCTGACACTTCTGAATTTGGCCTCAAACGGGTTTACAGGGGTAATTCCTTCTGAACTAGGGCAGCTCAGTAATCTGCAGGAATTGATACTTTCAGACAATAGCCTGTTTGGGGAAATACCGGAGCCAGTTCTTCGCAACAGAAATCTGAACAAGCTTGATCTTAGCAACAATAGATTCAATGGCACCCTACCTGTTGATGTATGCAACCTGTCTCTTATACACATCTAGATGTGTATAAGAGACAGATACAATGTAGTTCAAACTAATTCAGAAGTTAACTGAAGTGAGAGAAAGAGAGAGAGAGAGAGTGAAAAAGTTTTTTAAAAATATAATTTTTTTATATAATTTTTTTTTCTTAAAAAATGTGCTCAATTCAAAGAGACAACCTGGTTGAAATAGTTTCAAGAATTTGTTTATCTCTTTTACTAGTTGAGTTAGTAACAAGTGGTCAACTAGTGAGCTCTGAACTACCTGATCAAACTGCTATGTTTGCTATAAATGCAGAAATTGGTGTTCCAGGTTGGGGTGTGAACAACTCAGATTATTGTTATTGGAGAGGTATACAATGTAGTTCAAACCAAACTGTTGAAGTTCTTGATCTTTCTAACCGTTGGCTTAGAGGTAACGTCACTCTAATTTCTGAGCTCAAAGCACTGAAATGGTTAGACCTTTCAAATAACTATTTTTCTGGGCCAATTCCTGTTGATTATGGTAGTTTAGTTGAGCTTGAGTTTCTTGATTTATCTTCAAATAAGTTTGGTGGTATTATTCCTAAAGAATTGGGGAAGTTAAGGAATATTAAAGCATTGAACCTTTCTTATAATGATTTTGTTGGTGGGATACCTGAAGAATTTTCAGGGCTAGCAAAATTGCAGGATTTTCAGATTTCTGGTAACAAGTTGAATGGTTCAATTCCTGGATGGATTGGTAATTTAACCAATCTTAGAGTTTTTGCTGCTTATGAGAATAGTTTAGGTGGTGAAATTCCAGATAATCTGGGTTCTGTTTCTGAGCTTGAGTTGTTGAACCTTCACTCTAATTTACTTGATGGYTCTATACCAGAAAGCCTATTTGCCAATGGGAAGCTGGAGTTTCTGGTTCTGACTCAAAACAGATTGACAGGAACGATTCCTGAGTTGATAGGAAGTTGTGATAATCTTTCGAGTATTCGTGTTGGGAATAATAATCTCATAGGCAGTATTCCGAAATCTGTTGGGAATATAACCAGCCTTACTTATTTTGAGGCAAACAARAATAATCTTTCCGGGGAGGTGGCCGTGGAATTTGCCCGTTGCTCTAATCTGACACTTCTGAATTTGGCCTCAAACGGGTTTACWGGGGTAATTCCTTCTGAACTAGGGCAGCTCAGTAATCTGCAGGAATTGATACTTTCAGACAATAGCCTGTTTGGGGAAATACCMGAGCCAGTTCTTCGCAACAGAAATCTGAACAAGCTTGATCTTAGCAACAATAGATTCAATGGCACCCTACCTGTTGATGTATGCAACACCTCTAGATTGCAGTTTCTGCTGTTGAGTCAAAACTTCATGCGAGGAGAAATACCCCATGAGATTGGGAATTGTGTGAAATTGTTGGATTTGCAACTTGCTAGTAATTATCTTTCTGGCACAATTCCTCCTGAAATTGGTCGTCTGAAGAATTTGCAGATATCACTGAATTTGAGCTTTAACCATCTCCATGGACCTCTGCCAACCGAGTTGGGGAAGCTCGATAAGTTGGTTTCCTTGGATGTGTCCAACAATCGCCTTTCTGGTCCAATACCAACTGCCCTCAAAGGCATGCTWAGCTTGATTGAAGTTAATTTCTCTAACAATCTGTTCACTGGCCCTATTCCTGCTTTCGTGCCATTTCAAAAAAGCTTAAATTCAAGCTTTTCAGGAAATAAAGATCTATGTGGTTCACCATTGAGTTCTTCTTGTGGCAATTCCAATGGAGATGAACAAGATAGCTATCCTCGTAAGGTTTCTTACAGAATTGTTTTAGCTGTTATTGGTTCTGGTTTGGCGGTCTTCACTTCAGTCACAGTGGTTGTTCTGCTGTTTATGATGAGAGAAAAACAGGAGAATTCAGCCAAAGACATAGGCATTGTAGACGATAGTGCTAGTAGCAAGCCCTTGATAACTGCAGGCAATGTTTTTGTTGAAAACTTCAGGCAAGCAATAGATTTTGATGCTGTTGTTAAGGCAACCTTCAAGGACACAAACAAGCTCAGTAGCGGGACTTTCAGCACAGTTTACAAGGCAACCATGCCCTCGGGGCTTGTCCTATTGGTACGAAGTCTRAAGTCGGTGGATCAGACTATAATCCACCACCAAAACAAGATGATAAGGGAGCTTGAAAGATTGGGAAGAATATGCAATGATCATTTGATGAGACCCATTGGATTTGTAATCTATGAAGATGTAGCCCTTTTGCTTCATGAATACATGTGTAATGGAACCTTATTTCAACTACTTCACGAACAGCAAAAAACCGAGTATGAACCTGATTGGCCACAAGGCTCTCCATTGCCATTGGAGTAGCTGGAGGGTTGGCGTTCTTCACAGCGTGGCTGTTATTCACCTTGACATCTCTTCTGGTAATATATATGTTGGATGCGAACATGAGTCCACGGGTTTCGAGATCGAGATTTCGAAACTTCTAGGACCCTTCTAGAGAACTGCAGCATCAGTGCTGTTGCCTGGCTCATTATGGTTATATTCCCCCAGGTCTGTTCTGTCATTTTTTTTTAACATAAAATTGTTGCAAATTGAAATATATCCATTCTTATTTAAGACTTATTTGTTGCAACCATTGTTCTTAGCAATTTTGAACTCTCCTTTGATGAACAGAATATGCCTACACAATGCAAGTCACTGCACCAGGAAATGTGTACAGCTATGGTGTCATCTTGCTTGAAATTCTCACAACACATCTGCCAGTCGAGGAGGAGTTTGGTGAGGGAACAGACTTGGTAAAGTGGGTTCAAAGCGCTCCTTCGAGGGGGGAAACACCGGAGCAGATACTCGATGCAAGGCTTAGCACAGTCTCATTTGCTTGGAGAAAAGAAATGCTTGCAGCTTTAAAGGTTGCATTGCAATGCACCGATAGCACACCCGCCAAAAGACCTAAGATGAAGAAAGTCATTGAAATGCTGCAGGAGATTAAAGATAAGTAGAAGCAGCTAGTTTTTTTCTCCTTGTGCTAGGCAAAGATGTGTTACCTGTGTATAATGAGGAGACACTGGTGTTTCTGAGAAGTAAAAAAATTCGAGCACTAGCTTGATTTATCTCAAGGATCACTAGATTTTCTGAGCAAATTAGTCCATTAGGTTTATTCTTCATGAATATGTATCATTTTATTGTCCTGTACAACCTGTTCTGCAACTGTATGATTTAGTCTCATAATATAAGTACAGATTTTTAAGGATATGGCTCATCATACCGCGCCTTACCATACGCGATCATAATCATTCTACGAAGACCCCAGCTTAAAGGCGATGGAGAAAATATAGAGGCCCTCTCCACAAAATTGCAAAGAGAATGTTTCTGAAAAAGCTGAGATGTGAAACACTTGACAGCAAATAAAAAGTGAAGCACGTTTGTGAGYGACTATCATTGCAAATTCTACTTTGTTGAATCTGGAAATAAGATGGTTTTGAATGTGTTATACTCATAGTTCAAGGACAAGAGCAGTTAAACTTTGTTGCTTACCATTCACCAATTAGTAGGTTACACAATAGGACAGTTGTACTATTAATTTTTTTTATCACATCCTTAATCGGGAGAGTAAAGAATGGAAACGGGAAAAAGGAGTCACGTGCATTAAATGATCGGAGATTCAAAGTCAACATTAGAGTAATAATTCTTAATGCTTTATTGCTCAATTGCCATAAACCGTTTATAGATTATACAACCGAATGATTGTACTATCAATATTGTTTTGTTAAGCCCACCTTCAAATTTAATTAGTGTTACACTTCTTACCTTCTTGATTGCAACATACTTTCATTTAGCCAAGAAATGAGTCCTCCTATGCCATGATTTACTAGTTTTGAAACCAAACTAATCCCACATTTTGTTTTTACTTCTATTATTAAGTGTTATTTCATTTCTGTCATTTTGATAATGTCAAAATCCATCTCATTATTATACTCACCGCGTTCCACAATGGTTGTGTGAACATCTGACTTAAATCGAGTCACATGTCACGGAATGGGCTACATCATGGGACGGTGTTCTGACTTCCAGTGAAATGCCTCATGGAGTCATGTTCACACAAAATGAACATCGCTGGCAAGAACGAACATACAATGATCAATTATGTCTATATGTACAGCTTTGCAAGATCTTTGACATGGTGACACTGGAATTGTTGTAACATCATAACATGCTTATATTAGAGAGTCAGTATCACTGTATAGCATACATTACCTTTTATCACAACACATCACATCCACTATACATATGAAGCTTCCCTCCACAATCTAGGAGATCATAAGAACTCGCCCTTGCTCTCCTAAACATGAAAAAGGGAAACCCTTGTCCATACATTCATTTTCACTAGAGTGGGTGTAACCATAAGTTTTTAAATGCACCACAAACGGTAATAGCTCAGATAAAATCTCGATCCTATTAATCTTCGTTAATTTCTAATGTTCAATGCATTCGGTAAAGCTACTCCTACCAGTAGCACGAAGGCATCCAATGCTCCCAACTAGTCAGTGATCGGGAATGCGGTCGTCCTTAGCAACCGACACTAGTCCTTTTCTACATAACAGCTCATAATAAACAATAGCGTCTAGCAACAGCACACGATTTTGAATCTACAATGACTTTGGACATGAAAAAGCATAAAATATTGCATGCTCACAGCACTATTCATACTCATTCAGGTCTTGTGGGTTGAGATGAAATTTCATGCGCAGATGGGGTTCATGATACTGAGGACAGCTGTGCGAAGGCCATTTCTGAAACTTCCATATCGGCTCTCTCGAACCATTCTTTGATTGCAACGGTACTCTGGTAGTTGTACTTATATGTTTAATGGTTTAGTAGGCATAATATCAAAGTAATTTTTTTGTTCTTTTAAAATATAAGGAACGTATTCTCCAGAAATTTATGCATGATTAACTACCTCCAAATATCTCTTGTCAAGGCAGCTTAGATGAAAAAACGCCAATATGAAATAACAACATGATCCCACAAGAGATGAAATTATATACTGCCCGTAACGTAGTCAAGCTGCAATCAAAAGGGAGAGATAATCGATCTTCTCAAATTAAGTAGTTATCGTAATATTGATAACAAATTAGTAGTTATCATAAATAATTCATTATCAACATTAAAAAGCCGTGCATTCCTAGCTAATACCACTATCTAGATTACTAATAAAGCAGAAAAAAAGATACTCTCCCGTTTCTTTTAATGAAAATATTTGTTTTGGCATGCTTTTTACTAAATAAAATTAAGTTCTTATGTATCATATCGTGTAAACTTGCTTTTTCAATATTGATATAATAAAGAATGTTTGACAATTATTACTCCCTCGTCCTACCACTCACACTTATTCCATTTTAGGAAAACTTATTATTTATTTTTTAATTCGTCATGGTCCACACCATGTGGAACCCATCATACCAACAGTGCGAATACACTATTTGCTATTAAACACCATTTTCTTTGTCTTCTCTCTCAATTTAAATTTACAAATAATATTGTTAAAACGTGCAACTAGAAGCAATGCTTTAGGATGAAGCTCACTGACTAGTAGACTTGTAAGTGAGCCAAACTCAGTCAGTACTCGATCTAGTTAGCCAAAACTCATAAGGCAAATTCTTCATTAATAAGGCCTAATACCACATTGATACTTATTCGATCACAGGGATAACACAAAAAAGTTTTCTTATCGAGAAAGTTGGTCATAAAAAAAGTAAGAGGGCAAATACTATTTTTGTATTCTAAATTCGTACTTATCTTAAACTCCACTCATATTAGAAACTTCCGAAAACGTTCATCTTTCATCAACCGAACTTTTAAAACTATGACACAAAATGTGATGGTTATCATGTTCAATGTTGCGTGTTTGTAGTATACATGAAGTGCTTTGCGCAATCCTAAATTCTAACCGTATTGTAATATAATTTGTGTCTCCATCATTATTTTTTGAACAATGTATTCGATAACGATCCATAACCTTATAATAAAAATCCATATTTCAAGGATCGCGTCGAGTGGTAACATCATGTTATTTCAGTAGTGGTATCATTGCACTAATTGAACTAGAATTTACTAAAAAACATGGAATTTGAAATTAATGGAACCGCCGTGTTCGGAAATAATTAAATTCAAATAATTAAAGAGCACAATGATCATTTCATTTATGGTAGTAGCCGTCTAAAAAATGTCTAAAAAATGTTACGCGGACATGATTTCATGTCGGCTATTCTGTCACGATCTTAATAAGGTTATTTTGCTTTGCAATGCTATTAAACAAAAAAACACTAAGATAAAAATGAATACCTAAGAGTTAGACACATTAAAAATCATAAAACATTCATATTGCGTTTGATTTTTATTCATGTACTATTTATATTTAATTTATACAAGTTAACATTTTATATAATCAAGAAATTTTGTAGTTCAATTAAAAAATTAAAGTACAAATAAAAATGCATGTCATAATTAAGTGAAAGAAATATAATAGCTCCTCCGTTATTTAGATCGTTCCTACCATTTTTGGAACAGTTTTTTAAGAGTGATTGAGTTGAATAATAGTTAAGTAAGTGTGGGTAAAAAGTTGAAGTAAGTTAGGTAAAAAAGTAATGTGGAATAAATTTATGGAAATATAATTGGGTGAATAAATTAGGTAAAATAATGAAAGTTGACTTTAGAAATGAGTAATTTATTAATGTTAGAGTAAATACAGTAAATAAAAGGTAAAAAAGTTATTTTTAAAGTGGTTTGAAACATTTATTTGAAAATGGCACAAAGAGAAAAGTGAAACATCTAAAAAAACGGAGGAAGTATGAAAAGAAGAACCAGTTAGATTATTAATTTCAAAAAAATTGATAAAATGATCCTTTAGCTGCAGTTACTTAATATATCGATGAAGTTATCATTTTTAAGTCTAATAATTTAACCAAATTAATCAAAACATAGGTTTGATTTCCATCTAATCCATATTTCATAATGTGGAGAATTTTGGTGTGACTTGTATTAATCAAGTAATACGATTGGAATAAAAAGTTTTTTCATTTGACGAAATAAGCAACCCTATTATACCTTGATCGAGATTTCATAATAATCAGCAACGCTTGCAGCACTGTCGCAGTTTCACATCTAAACCGCAAGTTCCTCGCGGTACATCGTATACTCCATTAAACCGTTGGCATCTAAACCGCAAGTTCCTCGCGGTACATCGTATACTCCATCAAACCATTTGCATCTAAACCGCAAGTTCCTCGCGGTACATCGTATACTCCATCAAACCGTTGGCGCAATCGTTACTGACATATGGAAGATTCCCTGGTTGTAATTACATTAGGGGGTTTACCATATCTCTTTGATGGTGGTAAATCTCCATTTTTATTTGTTTTGTTTTTTCTTGTTTGTTTATGAATAATCTCTCTTTATCTATTTGTTGAGAGTTTTGTTCTCAATTTTTGTTTATTATCTCTTTCGTGAGAGTTTGGAATGTGGCTTTTTTGGAAGATCGGATTTTGGTAAATGCAATTTGTTCGAAAGTACAATCCCTTTGTTTGTTTGGCTGACAATAAATGAAGATCTAGGGTATTGTAATCTTTGTAGGTATCAGGATGCATATATAAGTATTTTCACTCAAACGACCAAGCATCAGTGGATTTTGAGCCGAACTAGTTTTAACTCACAAATTGTATTGTTTCGGATGAAGTTTTTTAATTAAAGTTTTTCAATACATGAAATATTATGATGTGGAAAAGTACCTCTCAAAAAAAAAACTATCAAATTATTTCATTGATAGACACACAAAAAAAAAAAAGTTGTGAGTAAATAAAAACGGAAGAAGTGCATTATTATCCCAACAACGCCAATTATAAAATAATCTACTCATTCGATCGAATTTACGGATTTGGGTTTAACTTTTTTTGGACAATAAATTGCTAATAATTGGTGCTACACAAATTGCCTCTATGACTCTATCAGTCTATCCTTCCCTAGGGGTGAGCATCGGTCCACGACCGGACCGAAAACTCGGAATCCAGAATTTTTTTTGGACCTGAATTTTCAAGTGAGGCCCAGACCTAGACCGAACCGCTGTTGGACCTGTTTCCAATTTTTTCCCTATTTTCAATTGAAAAATTCAACAAAATCACTTATGGACCTGTTGGACTTGACTTACTTTAGAGCTTAATCTTAAAACATATAAATACATACATAAGATGCACTCTAACTATCCAAGATAACAATGTGACTTAGCTTAAAAAAATAACACTTTTATAAAAATTCCGATCTTCCGGTCCGGACCGGAAAATTTCGGTTTTGGACCGGACCGTACCGGAAAACCGGAATCCCATATTTTCTTGGACCTGGACTGAAATTGACGGTTCGGTTCAGTCCGATCCAAATTCCGATCCGATTTCAGGTCCAGACCGAACATGTGCTCAGCCTTACCTCCCCCCTTTCTCTTGCAAGGGACCCTTTCTATCCCTCTATCTCTTCCCTCACCTAACATTGTCTATGAGTGTCTATAAGTCCGAAGTGGTTCTGAAATATACAGGATTACAGGGGAAGTATATTGATTCAGTACTTAGTTTGTTTATTTAATTCGAGGCAAATGTCGTCACAGATTCGAACCCCCATCCTGTCCCATTAGCTCATTCGCATATATATAAAATAAATGTTGTGTTATTATAGAAATTGGTGGAGTAGCAAGTAGCCAAATAGTCCCCACTGAAACGAAAATCAGAGAAACATGTCCCAACTATAACTTCTGCTTTCTCATACTAACACTAACTGTATATTCTATATATACAGTACCACAAAATAGGACAACACATATTAAACAAGTGATCAAACTACTAAAAATCAAAAGTGAAATCGGACAATCAGGAAACATCCAAAAAAGATGCTTGCCCGTTTTAAAATCTGTGCAACAAATGAAATATTTTATATCTCACAAAAATATTCCATTGTTCAATGAATTCGAAAACGGAGGAAATAAATACCATACCAAGCCCAGCATACAAGTAGAAACATGTACATCGACAACAATTATTTTTTCATCTAATAACAATAACATATTGAAGCTCACAGTAGCAGAATCGGAAGATCGACAGATGTAGTATATATATATAAAATAATAAATAAAAATAAAAACGACGATTGCAAGCTGAATTAAGACAAGCATACCTAGGAGTATGAATGTCAGAAGGAAGAACCCAGTGATAAAGTTGAACCTTTGAAGATGATTAGCTTGACTTCCAGCCACCTTCAAGTGGCTTTCAACAACCCCAAAAAAAAAGATTGAAATATTATCTGAGAGTGAATTAGTAGTCTTGCTTGATGTCAGTACACTTACAGGCCCCAGTGGCAATGGTCGGCTGATAAATGACGCATGTCACAACGTGGTTCCACCTATGGAAGAAAGTAGTAAGTCATAGTAGCTAGAGTATAGTGCGCGGGTCAAAGATTGATCAATCACAGAACTTAAATTGTCGAACAATGTTAGGGTTGCTGAGACAATGTTTAGATAAGTTGGAGACAATGTACAAAACTCGTAGACAATGGTTAAATCCGCGTTAATTGAACATGAATTTTTATTTTATTAATTTTTTATTGATGAACATGTATGAACTAGTACATAGAACAATACTAAAAAATATGACCGAAATATACATGCGCGTTACTCCTAGCTGTGCGCCTTAAGGTTATCAGATCTCCCACCTATGCTGTCAACAAATAGATAGGCGCGCCCCAAGATCTGCAAAATTGATGTTAATAAATTAACTACTCGTGTTGAGTAGGTGTCTAATCAATCCAGTTATGATACTTTGAATATAGGGAAGTGATAATTCAAGTTCCACACCACATTGCTGGGATAATTTCTTTACTCTTAATTCGCTCTTTTGATTTCATTTTGCAAACTTACCGGTGGCGTTCTGATTGAGGTTATTGGGGTGAGGAATAGGATTATTAATCTCCAATTTATATAATCCAATAGTTTGGTAGGTGGAGAATTAAAATTGAAAATGGGAATGATAGGAATATTTGGCTCCTTATTCACCGTATGACTTTAATCTAGCCTAGGGGGCGGTATGGTAATATAAATTGGTCCGGGAATGAATACTTTTTTTGAAAAGACTAAAGAATATACACTCTTACATCTATTAATTGATTATTACTAATCTTAACTCATTATTGAAGGGTAAATTGGTACAACAATTTCAAGTTATAACCCTACTTTAATACACCACATACCAACATGAAATTTCAAAATTTTATAATTTTCTTCCCAACTAAACATGCCAACAAAGGATTGATACATTATTTCCTTGAAATTCTCTTCCACCTTCTTAATTCCACATCCCCACTCATCACTTTATATTCCCCCGCGAATTCCCATTCCCACATGCAAACGCCCCGTTAGTTCTTTTGCTTGGTTTACAGATTTTACACTAAACACCGAATTACTTTAATAAAATCCATAATGATATTATATAGATGCAAAGAATAGTAATAATTAAATTATTAGGGATATTAAAACACTAATAAGGCTCTTAAGTATAATTAAGAAAGTTAATTAAACACTTGATTAACACTTAATGACTTTACACGACCTATGTATATACATCGTGTACTACTATAATACGAACGCATATTGATATGTTTAATCTGCATCTACACACACCATGTATCGAACAATCCCTATTGCCATTCCATAGCTCATAATTATATTCGTAGTACTATTCATGCACATGTTATATGCACAGCTACTACAATCATAGAGGAGTTAAACCCCTTTGACCCGACTACCATGAACTTACGTTCGGCCATTTGGAACTATCCGGCGTATCTCCTCCTACGGATTCCGGCTTGTACAACAAGTACTACCCAACCCGCTTCCTTAGATCAAGCACATCGCAGATCAAATTCGTTTCCATACCTTGAGACACGTAGTCTCTTTCTAATTTTTTTGTGGATAATGGATTGTTAAAACAAAGAAAATATATTGCTCAAGAATATAAGTTCGAAAAGGATAACGTTCCCTTCTAAAAGAAAGACTTTTATTAAAATTTAAAAGAATTACAACACTTCCAAACACAGAAGCAAAGCTCTCCGAGTTGTTTGCTCTTTAGAGAGATGTGAAATCCTATTTCTCTTAGGCAATTGTTGCTCTAGATGATCGATCTTGAGTCTTACTCTAGTATTTTCCTTTCAAGTCTGCCTCTCTAAGTTTTACAATGACCCCCATTTATAGAGAATTCTATAGCAGCATTGGATGCTCTTTCTGAATGTCATTTAATGATGCTTTTACACTATTTGAACCAAAAAGTAAACATACACACCGCACTTCTATCATAGACGAAAGCATGAAAAGGAAAAGGTTATAATAATGCAAAGCTAGAATAATGTTCACATGCTTCGGGTCTTAGCCCGTCAATGAAGATTCTTGTATTCGCTCATCTCAACATTGGATTGCTCAGATTGTTCATGAGGTGGCTTGTCCATCAACCTCATGGTTCTTAAAAGATATCTTCAAAAATTCTTGGCAGTGTACTGATTCAATCCCACGTGAGAAAAGTTTCTAGTTAAATATCTTTTCCTTAAGTGACAAGAACTTCCATTCAAACACTTCACAAGTAGCTACAGGAACTGATTCACCAGGCGTTGCCTTCTTGATAATAAGCAATACATCTCTTGGGGGCTATAAGCAATGGTATTCCTACTCGGAATATTAAATGGCGGATTTTCTCCTTTAGTAGCTCCAAAGTACGATTAATGTATTGAGTCATGTAGAAAAACTTCAAATTGCTCTTGCTTGAGACTGGATTAACTATCCGTCTTTTGTCTTCTGCCATATCGGATCAAGCTAAGTTTTACACTAAGTACCCAAATTATTAAATAATGTGAGAGGATTAATCGTATTTTTCAGTAACCTCTATGTTGACACATTGAACTTCACAGTGGAAGATAACCAGTCTTCGAATCGATATTTATCAGGCATCTACTAAACACACATTTCTGGAAATTGGTGAATTTGGAATGCTTTTCATAGAAATAACATCTAGAAAAGGGATGCAAATTAGAATCCCATGAATCTGCACCTATTTCACAACTTCATTTGTTCATCTGCATATTCAGCTATCATCTCTGCCATTATTCATTATTGGATTCGAGATTTATCACCATTGTGGCAATTTCCCCCCATTGAATATCTTGGATATTTCATGTGTTGTCCCCCATAGATCAAATATCTCATAAATTTGTAACTCTTTCGAACGCGACTTCATAATACCAAATTGTGAAGTCATAGACTTTTATTCTTTTTAATATTATTTCCTGTTAATCAAAATTAATCATGTAGGTTATTTGCAAAATTTCTATTATAGGAGAATCTTTAAACTTAACCTGATGACAAGCTCTTTATAGAAAGTTTTAGATCTAGACTTTGATGCGCTAATAAGGAAGCCGTAATCAAAAGCTTTGTGGGTGGAGAGACCCTCACCTTTCTTCATTTGTTTATTTAATAAACTGTTGATTGTTCTATCACCATTGGTGAGAACTCTTGACTGAATTCTTCTTGTCTTTTTGCCAATAGAAATTCTTTGGCTTTAGGCTTGATCGTCGATAATTCCATTAGCAAGTTCTCTGTTAAGGCTGTCTGCTAATGAATCTTTGAGCCTTTTATGTTTAACATTTAAAACGTGAATTGGGTAACAATAATTGTCAAACACGAGGAGTTCCCTTGCGCTTCGCTATTTAGATCAGTTCTTTTTAACAAAACCTCAAAATTCCTTGCAATCTGTTCTTCCTAAGAAAGTTTATTAGGAGCCAAGAAGATTAAAAATTTTTCAATTCCTTATGACCTGCTAAATTTCCTTGCATGATAGAGATAGTTACAATTCAGATTTGTTGAAAACTTTCACTGCTTATAGCCTGCATAGCTTTCTCCTCTTTTATTTTTTAGTATAACACTCATCAATATTCATTACTGCATCAGTCTCTAGAATTAATTCATCATCATTGTTAGGCTAGCTGTTATATGGGAAGAATTTTACCTTAGCCTTTGCAATTTTAGAACAATCTTAATTTCTTTGTCGGAACCAACTCCAAAGAACATCTTCTTTATATTTTCCTTGTTAGTGGTTTTCTAAGTTAAACGCCAAGATTTTAATAAAATCAGAAGCAGACGTTAAACAACCAGACATCTTTTCTAGTTGTTTCGGCCTTCTTTTTCACGAGAAATTTTCTATTGTTCCGAAGGCATGTGTTTATTGTAAATGATATATGTCCCCTCACTCTCTATCTCTCTTCAACTCAAAAATTCCAAATTTCTGTTAATGTTATAAGACCACATTATCTTTTCCAACAATTTTCCACATGTTTGAGGACACTTTTGCGTAAACGACATCTCAAATCATTTTTTAGTGTTGCCTATGCTGACTATTTGGAAAATATAATATATGGTTGGGATTCCTAAAGTTTTAAATGATGGACAAACCATGTACAGGAAACAGGATGGATTAAAATATGAATATGTCGTGGAAGAAGGACCAGCTAGTTTAGAAACTTGTTTCCTAGACAAGTTTAATAGTTTAATGAGCAATACTTTGCAAACTAACTGTTTATTGGGCAGGGACACAGCTGATTACATAAGAGCTCATGTCACTGGTGCAAGAACAGCCACAGAGCTGTATTCCTTGACTGTTATTCTGAAGAAGCAGTCACAATATCTTTGTGTTGCATGTTAACGTTTGTTATATGTGTAGCAGAATAGATGTGTTCAAGCTTGAAGGTGTGATATGCTTGTCGGAGAGATATTGAGTGAGAGAAAGCTTGCTCAAAGATTGAAGTAAATAAGGAGAAAGGTTCGTTCTTTGAACGATATGCCATGAAGAATTCGAAGAATTGTATTTTATGAATTTAATTAAGATTTTCAATGTAATATGCTTTGTATGTGTTGACTAAAATGGAATGAATGAGCTGGCTTAAGTGTTTTGAGTATGTTGTGAAATTCTGGTACACAAGCTTGGATACAGAATTCATAACACACTCGGAAGCCGAAGCTTGGGAACCAGCTTAGTTCCTGAAAGAATGTTGGGG